>CABHPR010148062.1:22780-35992 GCA_902168415.1 Peromyscus melanophrys | reverse complement strand
GACATGGTGATGAACACTTATAATCACAGCACTTCCTAGGAAGGCAGAAGTGGAAGAATTGCGAGTCTGAGGCCAGCATGAGCTCTATAGGGAGACTTTGGGTTATATGTAAATGACCTAAAGACACACCCACTTATCTGCTCTCTGCTGCTGGGACAGGGACTTTCTGTTTTTGGAAGATCCTTTTACGCCTCTAGTTTAGAGAGTCTAGATCTTCCCCTGGGCTTAACAAAAAGTCTCATGAAAGACAGCCAGCCACAGAAAATATCTGCAAACCCTGAAAGTCCTCAGGGCCCGGGGCTTCTCATGACCTGAGCAGCTACAAGGGGCCCTTGTTTGTTTGTTCATTTGTTTTAGATGGTTGGAACAGGTTGTAGTTCCCTAGCATCCACCATGAGTTGATCAGGGCCTTTCTGTCCAGTGTGAAATGAAAAGACCAGGATGTGCCAACCTTGGGGACCTGAACAAAGTTCTCTCTCACAGCCTGCTGAAGATGCTGCAGAGTCCTCATGGCCAGTGTCCCTCTTCTGTGTCTGGCTAGCAGAGTGGGCTTTGAGCTCCTGGAAGGAGCTGGCTGGCACATGGGGACATGAAGGTACAGGATTCAGCAAGTGAGTGAGGTCAGGTCAGGGCCTGTTATGCCCAGTGGATAGAGTGTGAGCCATGCTGTATGATGTTCAGGACAAAGACATCCGTATCAGACGCAGAAGCTGAGTGCATTTCAAATCATTTCACTGAACACCCGAATCACTGTTTGCCCCAGCGACCTCTCCCTTCAAGTCTCACGTCAGAAGTATAATACAGGCAGATCATTAAGTCAGCCACCAGAGCTAACAGCTGACATTGGCACTAATTGTAATTAAAAATTAGCATAGAAATGTGCTTTTAGGAGATTAAAATTATTGGTGGGTCCTGACCCCTGTGCATCACCCTAAGTGATGGACAACAAATGAGCCTCGCATTAAATAAAGTCCGTCTAATAGGCTTCTGAGAGAGAAAAGATGCAGATTCATTGATTTTCCTTTCTCCTTGATTTACAAACACATCTCCTGCATAGATAAACAGCACACACCGGGACTGTTGGTACAGCAGACACCACACTGCCTTTGAGAGGCCGTATCTTCATCAATTTCCATACAGGGCCTCGACCTCTAGTAACAGCTTTGTACCGTAAGCACTTTCTCTACTCAGCAAATTGCATTACATATTAGAAATATTATCTCCGTGCCGCAAAGTATCAGTTAATGATTAGCCGAGTGGCTAAAATGCGTGTCAGGAAGAGGATCTGGATTTCACGGAGCAATTACCGCACGGGCGCTGTGTTTGCATTCCCGTGCAGGATTTATGTCGTGGGTACGGGAGGCTCCTGTCAGAGAGGCAAAGTGACATGAAGACAGATGTGTCGTGGGGGCATTCAACACCTCCAGCTGCATCTTCTCCATTGTCTCCGCTAGAGTTCCCAAGCTCTGTTGACAGACAGCCTCCTGGGTAAGTTGGAGGCTTCTGGGCTCTTTAGGTAGATGGAGGCTCTGGTGGCATGTTGGGAAGGAGAATCATGAGAGAGATGGCTGACAGGCTGCATGGAGTGGAGATGAAACAGGCATGGCCTCATGCTCATGTAGTAAATAAGAGATGAGAGAAATGCAAGAGACCACTGGGGTCAGACAAATAAGGAGCAGGAATGGGTTAGGCATCATGAAGAAATGCAAAGCCAAGGGTGCAACAGGCACCATGGGGGGAGGGATGGCTTCGCTGCTGCCACCAGGCCCTCTCTGAAAGGACAGCCCGTGTCAATGTCCCTAAGGAGATCCTGGGGCAGGGATACATAAAGGGTGATTCCAGACAGACTCCTGGCCGTGGAGCTTTGGGGATGACAGGATGGTCAGCTAGGCTGGAGGAGAGAGGATGAAGGGAGAGAGAGTGTTGGCAGGCTGGGAAAAGGTGCGTCAAACCACACTGTAGGGATGCTGGGACTCTGTTAAGTGAAGTCACACTGCAGAATCCTAGGTCAGAGAGGCCTGGTCAGACCCTGCTTTCCAAGTTTTCTGGCTTCTACATGGACCTTAACAGAAACTTGAGATGGATACTGGGGAAATCTGGAGGAGGGGACTTAGAGAGGAACTAGATTCTGCACATGTACTGAGGATCGCTTAAGCATCGGGGCTTGGGTAGACTAATGGGGATAGGGAGAATTCAGGCAAACTCTAAGCCCGGGTTGTGGAGGGGCAGCTGGTGGAAGGTGTGGATGTGGGCAGGCCTTGTTGGGGGTGGCAGTCATGATAGCCCAGATGCCTCTAAACTGTCCCATCCCTCCAAGTGGAGCCAAGGGAAGGCATTGACCTGTCCACTTATGGACCACTATGTACTGATGGTTTTCATTCGTTTTTTCCTCATTATCAAAGATGTTGCTAGCTAACCAGACCAGGCAGGAAAGGTTTGCTGATTTTAATATTCCAGGCCAACATCAGGCTTTGTGTGTGTGTGTTTTAGGAGGTGGTCTGTTCCCTGTCATCCCTGGCCAGCCTCCTAGAGTCCCCAAAGACCATGTGGTTTGATATTTGGCTTTTCTTCTGTAGTGGACATAGTTTTGGTGCCCAGGGCTCCTGTAGAAGTACACACTCCTGAGTCAGGTCACAGATTCCCACAGCCTTGGCCTAGCAGTGACCTTCTTCTGACTCCCCAGCAACCTGGTCCCTGTGAGGTCTTCAACCTCAGCATTGTTGCACTGGTGGACAAGATGCCTTCCCTGATTTCCTGTCCTAGGTACTCTCTCTAGGACAGGACCATCTGTCTTGCTCAGGCCCACCTCACTCTCACAGGGCCCCATCTCCTCTACAACCTTTGTCCAGAGCCACTGAGTACCAGAGTTGGTCCAGGCTAGCAGGCATCAGCTGCCCATCTGTTCTTCAGTGCTGCTGGGTCAGTGAGTACTACTCAGAAGGCTGGGTCCAGGCAGCTGCCTGGGGCTGGGGAGCAGGCTGAAGGATCACTAAGGTCCATGGGGCTCAGGTTTGTCTGGGCTTGGGAGTCAGTGGGCAAAACAGGGTGGAGGGAGCTCTTAGGATTATTTCTTGAAGTGAGGTGAGCCAGTGAGTGAGGTGCCTCCGTACCTGTGGCTGCTGCCTAGAGAATGCCAGCTTTGGGCTCAGAGCCTAAACGCCTAGAGATTAATAGACAATGCAATCATATTCCTGAGAATTGGGTCCTGAAGTCACAGAAAGGGATGATGATGGGGTCACAGGAGGAAAGTGCTTGCCGGCAGTTTTATTAACCCTCTATGACCTCCACGCACCCTCCCCAAGCTCCTCTGCCGTGGGCAGCCAGAATCGGCTGGTTTGAGTGGGGCATCTCAGACAGAGATCCCAGGCAGACCAGAGGTTCAGGCTCCTTGCTTTTCAACCTGCTCTTTTAGGCTGTTTGAAGAATATCCACTGTTCCTTTTTGGTGTCAGAATGAATTATTTAATGGGGAGTGAAAACCTGCCCTCGGAGTGCCTTTCAGAACACGGAGGAATTAGGATCTTAGATTTGTTTTTCTTAATATCTCTCTTTGTTTTTCCCGGAGGTGCCCTGAGAGAGCCAGATCTTGGCTCTGTGCAGCTTAAGAAAAGGCAATCTGGGCTCTGTCTTCACTTCCTCCTGTCCTTCCCACAAGCCACATAGCTCCCAGGAGTCAGTTTAACTCAGCACGCACTGGCATTGTTCAGCCTGTGGCGATCCATCTGGCATCTGCCCTCAGGTTGACTTTGGGGACCCCACAGTTCATCCCATCCCATACCCACCCTTCTGCTCCATCAGGCCTCCTCTCCTCCACAGACCTCAAGGCTTGAAAGTGAACACTGGGAGGGGTAGATGCTGTTCTCCATGCTTGTCCTTTGCCTGGGCTGGCAGTGCCTCCGACTTGGTGCTGCCCAACTGCTCTGCAGACAGGACACCAACAACCTCCTCACTTCACACTGAGCTGTTCTGCCCCAGGAGATGCAGCAAGGGCTAGAACCTGGAACCCCATTACCAACACATCCCAGCTCTACAGAGTGAGGGCAGAGGGTTTTGGCAATCTCCAGATCTCCAGGGCATGGGTGATCTAAGGAGAAAGAGTGGGAGTCAAGCTAGAACCCAGGGCTCCAGTGGAAATGTTGTTAAGTCATGTGACCATCACCTTACAGAAGTGGCCCCCAATATGTGTGCCATCTTGCCCAAGTGTGGGTCTCTCTGGGCCTTTAGGCACCCAGGCCTACTTTCTAAGATGGAGAGGGAGGGCTAGTGTGGAGGAGCAGATCCATAGCCCAGCCAGGCTTCTGGGCTCCATACAAGCCGCTCATCTTCTACTTACTCTACTATTTGCTTTATTCTCAGCCCTTGGATTTCTCTGGGCACAGCTCTCAATGTCTAGGGATGGTGTTTGATTCTCTCAGGCTGAAGTGAGTGAAGACATTTGACAAGGGAATTCAAGTGTGCTGGATCCCAGGACTCTGAGTGTGATGGTAAGTGCAAGAACAGAGTCCATGCTGAGAGCTCCCCTGTGTGTGTGTGTGTGTGTGTGTGTGTGTGTGTGTGTGTGTGTGTGTATGTATGTATGTATGTATGTATGTATGTATGTATGTATGTATGTATGTATGTGGTGGTTTGAATAATATTGTCCTTAGGGAGTGGCACTATTAGGAGGTATGATCTTGTTTGAGTAGGTGTGACTTTGTTGAAGGAGGTACGTCACTGGGGGAAGGCTTTGAGGTCTTGGAAGCTTAAACCAGGCTTAGTGTCTCACAGCCTCTTCCTGCTGCCTGTGGATCCAGACGTAGAACTCTCAGCTACTTCTCCAGCACCATGTGTGCCTGCATGCCACCATGCTTCCCACTGTGACAATAATAGACTAAACCTCTGAACTGTAAACCAGCCCAATTAAATGTTTTCCTTTATAAGAGTTGCTATGGTCATGGTGTCTCTTTACAACAATGAAACCCTAATTAAGACAGTGTCTATATATGTCTCTGTGTTTATTTATATGTAAATACGTATGTGGTGTATGTATGTACATATGTGTGTTTATGTGGTGTATGCCATGCATGTGTGCATGCCTCTGGAGGACAAAAGAGAGCATTGGACACCCTAGAGCCAGAATTACATGAAGTTGCAAGCTGCCCAATGTGGGTGCTGGGAACTGAACTCAGTTCTTCTATAAGAGCATCAAGCATGTCCTAAGACTGGGTGCTCCTCATCCACCGGTACTCAAGACTCATGGGTGGAGTGAGTGAGGGATCAAGTGAGTTGTATCTCTCCCACACACACTCCTTTCATTGAGGGGGACCTCCCTGAGGCTCCCGAGAGCCAGCCTTGCTGCAGGTTATGGCACATGTGCTCTAGCTCTACTTCTCAACTTGACTCCATCTCCATTTATGCACCACTATTCTTGCTTCAGAACCACAGCCTCAAGTTCCTGTTCCTTTTTCATTGACAAGTCTCCGTACCTAATGGAGAGGTCCCATTGTCTAGTCCTTATTTGTTTGTCTTATCTAATACAGGACAGTGGGTTTCACTGTGACATCTTCATGCATGTGCTCAACATGCTTTAATCCCGTCTAAGCCATTTTCACCCTTTCTTGCCTCCCCTCCCCCTGACTCCTTCCTCCTCTCTAAAGGCCCCTTCTTCTGTCACATAGCCTGCATATAAGAGAGCATGGATATTCATTTCTCTGGGTCTGAGGTATTTCGCGTAATATGATTTCCAATTCTACCCATGTTTCTCAAAATGGCACTATTTTGTTCTTCTTTTATGGCCTAATAAATCCTGCTGTGTTTATATACCACACCCTTTGGTGCATTTTGCTGCGGGGGTGGGGGTGTCTTCTTTTAAAATTTTTATAAGGCTACACCATTAGTAGTTTAATCTGTCTTTGTGTCCTTATGTGGTCTATTGCTTCCCATGTTCCCTGCCCTTTGCTCTTACCCATCCATCTTATAAACACCCTCTGTATTAGTTACTTCCTGACGCCGTAATAAAATGCCAGAGCCAAAGGCAGCCTATCGAAGAAAGGATTTATTTGGGCTTAGGATTCCTGAGGGATGGGAGTCCACTGTAGAAGGGAGTATGGAAGCAAAGTATAGGCATGGCAGCCTAAGCAGGAAGCTGGGACCTCCTACCTTCTACCACAAGCATGAAGCAGAGAAAGCAAACCAGAAATAGAGCAAGACTATGAACTCTCAAAGACTGCCCAGATGACATAGTTCCTTGAGCAAGGCCATACCTCCCAACCTTGCCCAAACAGCATCTTCAGATGGGCACCGAGTGTTTAGACATCTGAGCCCATGGTAGTGGGGGGATGCTCATATAGACCATCCTACTCTCTGTATTGGAGTCATGTCCTCTTCAGCTAGAGAGTTTCTGGCCTTACCTAAGGAATGCTTGACTCCATTTCATTTGATACAATTAAGTGTATGCTAAGGATTAATTATAACTTCACATGAATGGTCTGCCCACTCAGCGTGGCTTTCTTAGTCACTCCTTGCTGCACTTTGGATGGTTATTTTCATCATTTGTCCTTTTTCCTGTTATCTGGTTCACTATCTCATGTTCAATGTTGAGTAACACTGCATCCTGCACTTTGGACCCAGAGGCGCTAACAATGATGAATGCTCTAACACAAATCCCTAAAGAGGCAGGATCCTAGGGCATTTGGTCTCTCCCCTGTGCTGTCCTGCATTTAAATTCTTATGTTAGATGCTTCAAAAATGATCGAAACTGTGCTGTACAATTACCATAACTGTTGTAGAAGAGAAAACCTCACTTCTATTTGTCTTCAAGATTACTCCCTCCGCTCTTATCTCCAGTCACCCCCTCGGTGGACCATGGTTTTCCAAATCCAAACAGCGGTGAAGTTACAAAGAATGATTTCTGCCAAGGCAGCTCCTTGACCATTTCCAGTTCCTCTTGTTCTGACTCTGTGTGGTGCCCGTTCTTGGGAGATAGTATAGGCATGAAGTTCTGTGACCTTCTGGACCCTTCAAGTGCTACCCCCTGCTCCCTTAGCTCATTGCTTCTCAGTCACATTTTTAGAGGAAATTATCCTTTTTTTTGTCTGTTTGTTTTCATTTTTTTCTTCCTCTAGCATTCTTAACATTCCCCCAGACCCCTGGCTGTCAACAGTCCTTATTCTCACACAGCTTAGCGTTGAACTCCACTCTCCACAGCTCCTCAAAGTCCACTGAACCCCTTCAATCTCTAGATTAATATCTGACAATGAGAATTTTTTCTTGTCATTTTCCTTTCATAAAAATGTAAAATTTTATCTTTTAGAGATCTTTTAGGATTGCAGAAAAACTCCAAAATGTAGACATTTTGCACACAAACTTTGTCCCTCAGCCCCTTCCCCTCTCTGCTGATATCTGACACTCCAAGAGCCTTACACTAATAGGTCGTGGTCGTTCCACACCCCTGCCAGCAGCATCACAGTGACAGGTCTTCATCACTGTGTCTGTATTCACACCAGGGCTCACTCCTGGAATGGCGTGTCCTGTGGGTTGGAATGAATGATGTAGCCTATGGTGAATTTTTTGACCTATAAATCCTCTATGTGGCACCTGCTCATCTCCTCCTCTTAGTTCTGTAATAACCAGTATTTTCCTTTTCTAGAGTTGCAATCATATAGCATGTAGGGTCTTTACATTGGCTTCTTTCTTTAATGATATACTGCTAAGGTTTCTCCACGTGTTTCTGTGTCTTGGTAGCTTTATTTGTCCTACGATGAGTAATATTCCATTTTATGGATATATGAGAGTATTTGTCTCACATCTAATGGTTTGGGGTTGTTTCCAAACTTCAACCAGTACTTATGAAGCTGCTGTAAACATCTAGGTCCAGATGCTGTAGGGACATGAGTTTTTTGTTCATTAGGGTGCTTAGCAAGGGGTACAGTGCTGGATTACATGGTAAGAGTCTTTAATAAAAATGACGAATTGTCTTTCCATGTGGCTGTCCTGTTTCAAATTACCACCAGCAGGGAATGAAAGATCGTGTTTCCCCACATTCTGCCCAGTGTTCTGTCAGCATTTTGAATTTTGAGAATTTTCATGGTTGTGCATCTTGTTTTAATCTGTAATTAAACATTTTCGCATATGACTCTTTACATCCTATTAGTCTTTTCTTCTCTCTCTGTCTCTCACCTCTCTGCCTCTCTGTCTCTCTCTGTCCCTCTCTTGTCTCTCCCTTCCCCTCTCTTTCTGAAGACCCCCACCTCCCTTTCTCTTCCTCCACCCTGCACTCAGGCAGGGCTTACTTTGTTGCCCCACCCTCCTGAGCCCAAGTGATGCTTTTGTCTCAGGCAGGTGTATGTTGCCCTGCCTGGATTTTGTAGTGTGATGTTTCTATTGGTAATACTCTTATTACATGTTTCCTTACAATTGAGTCTAAGAGGCTTTTGGCCATTTTGGATCAGAGTATTTTATCTAATGTTTCTCCCTTAAACCTTTCTCCTAATCTCCTTAGTCTCTTGATGATGTTTTCCACACAATGGAAGCATTATTTTTGGTGACAGCTTATTATGGATTGCTGTCATGGATTGTGCCTTGGACACTGCACACAAATGGTAATGTGGTACCCAAGGTCCTCGAAGTTTTCTCCTTGTCATGTTGAGAGTTCTGTTGTTTAACGTGGGTCTTTGTTATGTCTTGATCTCATTTGTCAACTCTGTGTCTGGAGTTTACATAAAGTTCTGTTTGTGGATATCCAGTTGTTCCAACCATAAGTACAGTTTGTGCTTTCTACATGTGCTGGTCTGGGAGACAGTGGTCCCCTTCCAAGTATCCCACCAGACACTCAGGAGCCACAGGGCCTGGACACACTTGTTCCCCACACACATCTTTCAGACAGCTCAAGGAGAAGCATGAAACCTCATTCCTGGTCCCACATGCTGAGCTTTCCCCTTTTGCCTGGTGCAGCTAACCCCTTCATGGTGAATCCCCTGGGGATCATGGTCATGTCCATTTCATGGAGCTGTGGGGATCAGGCAGAAAAAAACAGGTGTGTGACTGTTCAAAAGACAGTGATAAAAGGACACAACTGAAAGTCATAGTCATCTCTGAGCTGGATCCCTTTTCCCAACCTAAGCCAATGAGCAAGGAAGCTATTAAACTATGATCAGTGCCAGCCAGCCCCCAGAACATAGAATAAACATGTGTAAGGAAACCAGAAAGATGTGCGAGGTATCCTGGAGTGTGGGCTATGTGCAAGTATGTACACAAAGAGGGAATATAGCCTTCAGCCCACTGTCTATATAGGGTATGAAGCTGGGGTCAGGAGGAAAGTGGGGTGGATGACCCAGGGTGGGCAGTGTGTGTCCTGGATTGTAGTGACTCCAAGCACCATGGGAGCCTAGTTCCTCAGTGCATGCTCTATGGATCTGAGGGACTAGGTTTTCCCTTTCTCCTTGCATTCACATCCTTCTTGCTCTGTGCATAGGTGGTATTGGTCTTTTTGATGCTACCAGTCAGTCTCAGTCCTTGGGAGTCCAGTCTGCCCAAAGCAACATCCTGGTTATCTGTCCAAACTCACAAAGCCCACAACCCACATTGCTGCTAATTTCTTAATAAAAGACCATGCTTATAAAACCTGACAACATCAAAGGAGGTTTCTAAGCCATGTACATTAGGCCTTTCATGGGAAATAGTGGGGAATACCTAATGACAGGCAGGCTCAGTGGAACAGATATTTCATCTAATACCCGTTTTGAGAAAGTCAATTGCTGGGTGATTTCTGCAGATTAAATTACCTTTATTTGGAGGTCACCTCCCGAAGCTAGATTGAGAGAGACAGAGTCACAATATCAATGCCATCAGTAAGGTGTTAATTCACTCCACAAACAAGGGTGTCATGCCTCCCTAGCACTCTGAAAGAGAAGGGTTTTAGCAACCCTTTCCAATCTTTAAAGTCACGTTGAAGGGCAGATGTGTAGGTTGTATTGGGACTGTGCACATTCATTTAAACAACTCCTTGGTATTGTTAAAAAAAAACTGTGCCAAGAGAATTGATAACATTACTCCAGCTGGTGTCCATACTGAGAGTTCAGGTGAGCAGGGATAGCAGGATATTGTGGGTAGGTGGGAAACTGGGACTCAGATAGGGGGCCAACAGCCAATTCCCAGGGTCAGAACTGCTGGGGACTGCACCCTCCCAGACTGAGGCAACATCTTTCGTGCTGACACTGCTCTGGCCTGGCCAGAAGCCCTTATACGGTAGGATCTGCCCCTTCATGAGCTGTGGGAGAGGCAGGGCTGTGACCCTGCTCTTCTATGATGACTTCTATTTGGTTCATTTTTGCTTTCTTTAATTTTCCATGACCCAGAATCTGATTGGTTTAAAGAGTGAGTGAATTCAGGGTCAGAGGCTGTCTCGGGTTCCCCAGTGGCTAGGAACCATAAACTGACCCTTAAAGATGCCCAGTGAAGTCCCTTACCCAACACATAGTCTGGTCCCAAAGTCTTGGTCCCTGTGAGGCCACATGCCTGGCATGAGGGACACACAGTACCACCGTGGTGTGTGTGAAGGAGACGAAGAGGTAGACAGTTCCCAAGGAACTTCTCGTGCTAGGACACAACATTACCCAGATTCAATGTACAGGGAACCTTCAGCTCTCATAGCCATATTTGTAAAAGCTGGAGCAGAGGCTACTTATAGGCTGGAGCTGGCATTATCCCCAGGGCTTGGGGAAAACTCCCTTCATGGTCATCCTCTCAGCCCTTCCTCCCGTGTGGCTATCCTGACTTAGCTCAGTCGGCCTAGTGCAGGGGAAGTTCTATCAAACCACTGAGACTGTCTGCTGTAGCTCCTCCCCTTTCCTATGCCTAACTGAAGTTTCCACCCATGACTTCTGTTTCAATCACATTGCCTCCTAATCGATCCTTATGCAAAGCCCCCATTACGGTGGTATTGTGTTCCCCAAAATATTGTGCACTCTAATAAACTTATCTGGGGTCAGAGACAGAACAGCCACAATATTAAACATAGAAGATAGGCAGTGGTAGCACACGCCTCTAATCTTAGCATTCCAGAGGCAGAAATCCATGTGTTCAAGGATACAGCCAAGCATGGTGACTCACGCCTTTAATCCCAGGGAGTGATGGCAGAAAGCAAAAAGGTATATAAGGCGTGAGGACCAGAAACTAGAAGCTTTTAGCTGGTTAAGCATTTGGCTGGTTAAGCTTTCAGGCTTCTAGCAGCAGTTCAGCTGAGAGCCATTGGGATGAGGACACAGAAGCTTCCAGTCTGAGGAAACAGGATCAGCTGAGGATCTGGCGAAGTGAGGTAACTGTGGCTTGTTCTGCTTCTCTGATCTTCCAGCATTCACCCCAATACCTGGCCTCAGGTTTGATTTTATTAATAAGACTCTCTAAGATTCCTGCTACACCCCATGCTTCATGACAGCCCTGGCCAAAGCTCAGTCACCACCCATCTGTCAGACCAGGCACAGGCATGCATTACCTGGGAGCGTGTCTTTGGATGGAGTGGGTGTGTTAGTTTCTTTTGTAAAGCTGTGATAAAATAATACCCCTACAAAAGCAGCTTAATGAAGAAAGAGTTTGTTCTGGACCATAGTCCATCATGACAGGGAATTCAAGGATAGAGCTGGCTCTTCCCTTCCTGCCCCATTTTTCCTCAGCTGCCCTCAGCTGCACTCCTGGCAGAGAAGGCAGCCCACCACTGTCTTTATTGTCATACGATGAAAATGACGCATCACCTTCCCTAGAGTCCCCACCTCACTCTGCTGTTTCCCCAGGTGTAAATTTACATCCACTCAAATTTGCTTCTGGTTTTGCTCACGTGTGTCTCGTGGTTCCCACGCAGGTCTTGCACAATGCTTGTCCAATTTATTCATGGGTGTTTTGTCTCTTTTGTTGCTGTGTAAATGGGATCTGGCCTCCTATTGTATCTTCTGACTGCTTGAACACATTATCGCACTGTCTGTGTGCAGGGCATTCAGCAGGAGCCTCATTTGGGTTTCAAGATTAGATTCCTTAGGAGGCAGAGACCTGGCTCCTTCCTCTTCAAATCCTCCCCATGTCTTGCTGAAAGTTTTGCCCTTAATAGAAGAAAATGACTTTGGAAGTGGATTAGGAATAGAGAGTATGGATCTTGGACAACAGGCTGGTACCTGCTGCCTCTTGGTGTTATAATCCCCAAGCCAAGAGTGTAGTCTCCACATACCACACTGGAGGTTCTGACTCTGTGGATGTGGAGATGTGCTTGGAACATGCTCAACCTGGGTGGTACTGTGCTTGGGAAGCTTGAAAGTAGTTGAACAAGCCAAGAAGGTCCTCAAGAGTTGAGGCCTAGGATGCAAAGTCAGTATCAGGGTTTCTTAGCAGGCTGGTCTTGCCTGAATGCCCTTGGGTAATAGCCAATACTTAGATTCCCCTGAAATGTCCCATGGAGAGATGGAATTAGTCACATTCCTGTGTGCCTCTAGCTCAGTAGTTCTCAACCTGTGGGTCGTGACCTCTTCAGGTGGAGAATGACCCTTTCACAGGAATTGCCTAAGACCATGAGAAAACACAGATAATTTACATTACAATTCATAACAGTAGTAAAATGACAGTTATGAAGTAGCAACAAAAATAATTTTATGGTTGGGGGATCACCACAACATGAGGAATAAAGGGTCACAGCATTAGGAAGGTTGGGAACCACTGTTCTAGCTGATTGTTTGAGTTTTGCTTTGGACTTTAGTGAAGGCCCCACATCTCTGAGGTGAAGGGCACACAGGGGATGAAGAGGATCATGGAACCAGGAAGAACCTCACGGAGCTCCCTGGCACAGTTCTGTGATCTCCCACCATGAACCCAGGCCCCCTTGTCTCTGTCAGGGGGTAGGTTGGCCTCCATCTTTGCTATCACTTGGGGCCTACAAAGACAGCAATAGCAGTGAGTGTGTCAACTGCAGAATTCCCTTCGATGAATTCCCTCATCTTCTACCACCCTTATCCTCCCTCAGGTGTGGGCAGTTCCTAGAGACAAGTCTCACTGTGTTTGCAAAGGAGGAGAAACTGGGGCTCAATACGATTACATGGGTCATCCAAGTCGTGAGACCAATCATGGTCCCTCAGACAGTGACCCATGCAGCAGCTCATCCTTCAGTCTGGCTGCGGGATAAGCCCTATCCTGCCATGGCACTCAGATACACACACACACACACACACACACACACACACACACACACACACACACA
>CABHPR010148062.1:3424-22770 GCA_902168415.1 Peromyscus melanophrys | reverse complement strand
ACACACACACACACACACACACACACACACACACACACACACACACATACACATGGCCATGGCCATGGCCATGTGTGTATGCACAGCTGTGAGTTCCCATATGCAAGCACATGTGCTTGTGACACAGAAGTGTGAACTTGTCTGCATGCACTTGTGTGCACTTTCATGTGTGTGTACATGTGTCCATGTGTGCATACAACTTATCCATATGGATACATCTGCATGTATGTGAAGTTCTCTACTTCCCAGGATGAGCTGTGCTATTTCTCCTCAGCCACCAGTTTTCTAGGAGGTCCCCTTCTGTGCTCTGGGTGAGGAGGGTGTGGCCAGACACAGGTCTCCTTAGGCCCCCAGGAACCTGCAGTCTCAGAAGGCAGTTGCTGTGTACAGTCAGATGATACAGTTGTTTGGCAAATTCTCCAAAAGCCTGGGCTTCAGTCTGACAGTCAGGCAATTGTATCTCATGTGGATTGATGTGGGGGAGGGAGGTTATTGGCTTTGTTGGCTCTTAGATGGCCGTGGCTCTTCTTCTGGCTCCTGCTGTGGCTGCTCTGGTCCTCTCGGGCCTCTCCATGCATCAAAGGTTGTGTTAGGAAGCACTTGTGTTCTCCTGGATGTTTAGTGGTAGATACCCAGAATCAGCACACACAGACGGGCTCTACTGCCAGAGCCCAATGGTGTCTTGGTGGAAGATTAGGTTGGACACTTCAAGGTGGGCATGCACCTGAGGAACAGGCCTGCTGTGGGATGGTCTGTATGTCAAACATGCTGCTTATTGGTCAATGAATAAAACACTGATTGGCCAGTGGTCAGGCAGGAAGAAGTATAGGCGGGACAAGGAGGAGAGAATTCTGGGAAGGAGAAGGCTGAGGAGACACTGCCAGCCGCCACCATGACAGACAGCATGTAAAGATGCCGGTAAGCCACAAGCCATGTGGCAAGGTATAGATTTATAGAAATGGATTAATTTAAGATATAAGGACAGTTAGCAAGAAGCCTGCCACGGCCATACAGTTTGTAAGCAATATAAGTCTCTGTGTTTACTTGGTTGGGTCTGAGCGGCTGTGGGACTGGCAGGTGAAAGAGATTTATCCTGACCGTGGGCCAGGCAGGAAAACTCTAGCTACACAGGCCACCTTCAGATTCCAGGGTTCTTCACGCAGTCTGTGTGGCAGAGGCCTCTTTTGCCTTCAGGCAGGTAGAAGCATATTCCCCACAGGGCATCTGCATCTGTTGGTCTGGTGCCATTGCCTGCGCAGCGTGGCTGAGTGGGTGATTTGTTCCACTTAACCTACAATGTGCTCAATTCTTTGGCTTCCTATCCAATCCACTCCATCATATATTCTCCACTTTGTTTCTTTGTTCAAAAACAAGCCCAACCAGAAGAGTACATTCTAACCATTTCCTAGAAATTGCCCAAGCTTCCTGAGAAATGACAGGTGCCCAGGAATTCCATTCATCTCCATCCCACTGCTGATGCAGGGCAGCCGTGCTTTTCCATTTTATTTTGGGGTCTGGGGGAGGTCTGAACATTGCTTTCATCTTCTAGTGCCTGCCATGTGGCCTAGTGAACCCAGGCTATTTCTTCCTTCACTCTTGCCTTGGCTGTCTTCCTTTGAGAGGCCCGTGTTCATGTGTCTATGTCTGAAGAAGATTTGTTCAAGATACTGGTGACCAGGAGTCTCATGAGCCTCCACTCCGTCTCCAAAGGCAAGGTGTGGATTCTTGCTCATGGCATCCTTCCTATTACTTATTCTTACAGGTTACAGAACAGGGAGATGTAAGATGGATGGGTGATGGATGGATGCATGCATGCATGAATGAATGAATGCATGGATAGACTGATGGAAGAATGGACCAGTTGTTGGATGAGTGGGTGGATGGATGAATGGATGGATGAATGGATGGATATTGGATGGTTAGGTGTAT
This sequence comes from Peromyscus melanophrys, assembly GCA_902168415.1. NCBI lineage: Eukaryota > Metazoa > Chordata > Mammalia > Rodentia > Cricetidae > Peromyscus > Peromyscus melanophrys. The sequence goes on along the minus strand of CABHPR010148062.1, from coordinate 20,841 downwards.
GAGTGGATAGGTGGGTGGGTAGAAAGATGGATGGATGGGTAGACAGGTAAGTGGGTGGGTAAGTGAATGGGTAAATGGCTAGCTAGATGAATGGAAGGACAGATTGGTGGATGGATAGATGGATGGATGGATGGATGGATGGATGGATGGATGGATGGATGGATGAATAGATTGAAAGTATATATGGATGGATATGTGAGTGGGTAGATGGATGGAAAGATGGATCGATGGGTTGGTGTGTGGGTGGGTACATGGAAGGATGGATGAATGGAGCCACAAAGCAGAGGAGAGGGGGCTTTCTTTGGGACTGTTCTGTAAAGTCCATCCCCAAGATTGTCCACCTGCTCATACCCTAAATGAGCAGGGTTAGCCCTTGTTACAGAACCAGAACATCCAAGGTCAGCCTGATCTCAAGGGGAAAAGATGGAAGGGCATGTTTCTGATGCTCTGACCAGCTTGACCAAGCTTCAGCAGGCTTGCCTGTGTCCACACACCTCTGAACACAGGTACCCCCCTACAAGTGAGAGTAAAGTACAAAATTCAGAGGCCCCTTTAGTATTAGTTGAACACTGGGGCACATTTGCTACCTGTCCCATCATGCTCTCTGCTCATCTCATCCCCAACTACCCTTTATGAGCCCTGCCTGCTGCCACACGTACAGTTTTTTTTTTCCTGTTGGGCCTTACCATGCTGGCTGATGTCAGCTTGGGCATGACTACTGCAATAGCCTCTTGACTACCAAGGTATGATTTTGCTTGATAATCACTTCCCAGACAGTGAGACCCAGAGATGGTGTTGGTGGGGTCCCTGGACCCCCGGGAACATGTAAACTTGAAGATAGTTGACATCTACAGTCTCAAAAGAGTGCAGGTTATTAACAAGTTTGCCTCGTGGGCACCCTATGGGCAAGCCTGAATGGGATGCCCATCCTGCCAGCCACTAAATGCTGGTGATAAATATTGAGTCATAGTTCTTCACAGGCAGACCAATCAGTCTCTGAAGCATCAGCTATTGTTGCCGAGTAGAGCCTTGCTATACCCTATTCAGCCTCTTGGATTCTTTGATTTACTAAATTATTCTCAAAATTTCAAATTTGTCAGTCAAAATCTTTTCATAATGATCCTTCTTTTCCTAAGGTTAGACTGGCAGAGAGGCCAATCCATCTGACCACTTGGGTCCTGAAAGACTTGATAGGTACACCTGTCCCTTCCAGTGAGCAGAGGACCCGGGAGCTCCATGGGATGGTGCTTAATCAGGTGGATGCTAACTTTAGGATGTCCAGACCTTTCAGACTCTTGGCTACTCTTATTCCAGGTCTACCTCTTTTAGCCTGTGTCCCCTTTGTGGACATAGGGTGACCTCTCCCTCCTGATCTTTATTCTTGCTAATCAATGTGGAGACTTTCATAACTCCCACAAATTTGGAGAAGGCTGAGGCTCCCTGGGTCTGCCACTCCAGGCTCCTTGAATTTTTTTTTTAATATTTTGGGTGTCTTGGGGCCTTGATGTTCTTAGAGACTAGCTGCACCACAGCTTTTGTTCCTGATCTGTCCTTGTCATGTTAACATCTTTGTCATGTGCTCATATCAGATTCTCAAGAGACCCCTGTAGGTCGATGAGGCCCAGGAGACTGCCTCCTCCCCTCAACAGCAGGGTGCTGTCAATGAACACAGCTTCCATGAATAACACACTCTCTTTCCTCCCTCTTTTTGTCCTTTTTTTCTCTCCTTCTGAGTTCCTCCCTCCTTTCTCCTGTCCATCAGGACTAGGGGACTCTACTTACCATGTGTGGCATCCCATCTGCTTGGGATGCTGGACAAGGCTGAAACTGTCCTGTCTCAGAGCCTAGGACCCAACCTTGCCTATGAAACTCAGGCAGATGGGTTTTGTGAGACACTGGATGTGAGAGAGATGGCTGCTTTGGCTGGTGTAAAAATTTGGAGGAAGACAGACCAGAGGATACTCTGGTCGTGATACTCCCTGTATAAAGACTCACCCTGCCTCTACATCACTCACTCCCCCGTTCCCTCTCTCTCAGGCAAAGACACCTTGAAACGAAACCTGTGCAATGTTCATTTGTCAGATGTTGGACTGATCACCCGATGAGCCTGGAGCCCAAGAAGAGACCAGCAGCCCCCCTGCTGTTCCAGTGAGGATTGTCAGGAGGACCCAGCGTGAGGGCTGCAGCCCGTGTCTCCCAAGGCTCCTCAGGCCAGCATCCCTCCCTCCACTGCTCGCCTAGAGTATGAGAGACAGTTGCTCAGTGTTGTCATTAATTTTTATTAAGAGCTTGAGATACACTGAAAGCCATTAGTGCCAGAGAAGAGAGAGCAGCAGGCAAGACTAGGGGAGTCTTCCTCTCCTGCACTTCAGAGTCCATTTGTCATCTAGAAATGGATGTGTAGATAGCGCAGAAGCAGACATAGCTCACGAGGAGCACGAGGAGGTGCTCACTGAATGCTCTAAAACACCCTCAAAGTGCTGTTGGGCCAGAATAATCCAGATAACACCAGTCTGAGAGCCTGGGGGGATCCAGAAAAGCCCTTCATGGAGCTCCTGCTGCTGGTGGGCAAAGCTGATCACAGATGGCCTGCTGTGAAGTCACCAGGACCCACTACTGCAGTTGTGCTTGATTGAGACCACCTTTATGGGATGGACACACACATACACACACACACACACACACACACACACGAGGGGGGAAGCATGCACATACATACACACAGACATAGAGGCATACACACATAGTCCCTGCTTATAGCACATAGACACATGAACACACAGACACACAGACACAGAAGCTGTGGTTACTTAGCTACTTAGCTTAGATGCCTGTTGCTGTGTGGCAAATTTTGGCTGGGAGCTGCTTTTTAGCATCCTGAGGCAACAAATGGTGTGGCTAGCTGCTGAGTGCTCATTTTGAGGTCTGATGGGGAGCCCCTGGCTCCACACAATGGCCTGACTTTTGGCTGGATTCAAAACCTCATGGGCCATCGACAGGTGTGTCCCTTGGTGCCTTGCAATGGGGCTTCTCTGTTACACAACACCGTAATGAATGGATGAAGGAAAGAGGTCAGCTTATTGTGTTTGCTTACTTTTTTAAAAAATGTATGTGTGAATGTTTTTCTGTGCACCATATTTATGCCTGGTGCTCACAGAGGTGAGAAGAGGCATCAGATCCTCTGAAACTGGAGTTGCAGACAGTTGTGAGCTGCCATATGGGTGCTGGGAACAGAACCCAGGCTCTTTATGGCTGAGCATCTCTTCAGCACCTGGGTTCCCCTTTTGAGACCAAGCCTCAATGCCTTCTCCTTTCTTGTTGGAAATAAGTCAAATCTCTTTGCTGCATTCTACTTATTAGAAGCAGGGCTTTGGATTTGCCCCTCACTCTCAGGCAGGGGAGGTCTCAAGAGCACAGATCCCAATGGCCAAGGTCCCAGCAGCCCTTGCAGAAGTGACTAAAGACTCTTGCTGCTACTGAGTGCCTGTGTCTGTGGTGGGTGGCTGTAGCCCCTTGCTCTGCAGCACTTGTAAATAGACTGAGGGTCCATTTGAGCTCAAGCAGCTTTGTGTTAGACTTTCCAATGGTCCAGAGATGCTGCACTGCATTTCTTACAGAGACCCTTCATTCCCAGTTATTCGGAGATGGTGAAATCTCTTCCCAGGAGTAGAAGAGAGGGAGGGCGCAGAGCCAGCAGGAAAGTAATGCTCTGGCACAGGTGGGAACGGGTCCTTTGTGCTGTGAGTGTCCAGCTTGGAGTGTGGGGGTCTGTGGTGGTGACGCTTGCTTCTGCGGGTCTCTGGTGGTGACTCTTGTTTCTGCAGGTCTCTGGTGGTGACTCTTGCTTCTGCGGGTCTCTGGTAGTGATTCTTGCTTCACTTGGTCCAGACGCAGTGCCTGCCCCACCGGAGGAGAGCAAGGCCAGTTACAATCCTCAGAGACGATGATCCCCTGAGGCCTCAGCGAGGATGGGTTTTCATTCCTTTTTATTAACGCACAATCTCTTCATCAAAAGTGGATGTCTTGTTGAGTTTCTAGTCTTCAACTACTTATTAAAAATCAGCACTTTGGGAAACCAAGCGGGAACAAGAGTTGGAAAGACGGCCTTTCGTGGGAGCAGTTGGCAGAATGGGTTTCAGCACAAGTACCACACAGCTTTCCTGAGCAGGGGAGAGAAGGAAAGGAGAAAGAAGAGGAGAGGGGGTAAGGAGAAAGGAAATAGGGGCAGAGGAAAGATGCAGCAGGACTTATAGACCATAGCATAGCAGAACCAACAAAGCACTTAGTATGACAGTAGGAACTTGGAGTTTGGGGTAGGATCTAGGCTGAAAAGGAGAGGATCTAATAGTGTGCCTTGAAGGGGATGGTTTCTGAGCCACAGCTATCACCTTGCTGTCTTCGGGGCGTCATGCTGACCCCAGGCCTAGACTTAGCCCTAGCTGGGTTCTGTAGGTGGGAAGGGCTTAGCAGATTAGGGAGGTGAGGATTCAGGCTGGTGCCAGGGCCATGCAGGTCTATCAACTCAGTATCATGTGTCTGTGATCTGTCTGTTTGTCTATCCATCATCTATTTCTATCTCTATCTATCTATCTATCTATCTATCTATCTATCTGTCTGTCTGTCTGTCTGTCTGTCTATCTATCTATTCATCTATCACCTACCTTTCTTCTATTATGCACGTATTTTATTTATCTATCAACCATTTATCATCTGTTTACTCATCACCTATTTGTCTATCATCTCTCTTCCATAATCTATGCATCTTTTCTATCAGTCTCCTATCATCTACTTATCTGCATATATAATATGATGCATTCCTGTCATGGCCGTTTGAGCAGCTATCTGTTAGATGAAGAGTAATAAAAGGGGAATATTGCCATTCCACCCACACTGTTTCTGTCTCTGGCATTTCTTCCCCAGTGGGAGAGTTCTAACTTACACCATTTCCCTCTCTCCTTTTCCTTGTGATTTTTATTAGTTCTTTGACAATATCACACAATGTATTTTGATCATATTCACTACTTCCCCTTTCCCCAAGACCTCCCCCCCTCCCCTCCCAACTCTACCCACATCTCTTTCAAGGCACGTGCTACCAGCAAACACTCCTTTCATTTCTGTTCATCTTAGAATGATGAACAAAGATTTTTTTCACAAAAATCTCAGTTATTGTGCTCACTGATTTTAGAATGTCCCTGCCATCATTTATTTACAATTTTTTTAATTGTGCTAAAATGTTAATGACTTTAAAATTTACCATTCTAGCATTTCAAGTGTATCGTTCTGTGACATTGAACACGCATATCCTGCAGCCACCAACACGCACCTACCGAATTTCCCTCCACACCATCCAAGCAATGCTTCTCAGACCCCTGCCATCGCCCTTCTGTGTTCAGGCTCTGCGGATCTTACTACTGCATGTAAATATTCTCATTCAGTATTTGTCATTTTATAACTGGTCGGTGTCGTTTGTTGTGTCTTCCAGGTCCCGTCAGTGCTGTGGTGTAGGAATGTCCTTCCTTCTTGAAGCTGACTGGTTTTCCCTGGCATCTACAACCCTTGTGCATTTTATCAGCTTGTCTGTTGATGGGCGCTCCAGTAGCTGCCATGTTTACACTGCTGTGAATAGCACTACCAGGGGCATGAGTGTGCAAGCGTTTCTTGGAGGCTCAGTTTTCAGGCAGCTTAGGTATAATTCAGAAGTGGAATTTCTAGATACATAGTAATTAATTCCATTCTTTTTGTTGTTGTTGTTGTTGTTTGTTTTTTGTTTTTTGGTTTTTGGGTTTTTTTTGTTTTTGTTTTTTGTTTTTGTTTTTTTTTTGAGAAACGGCCACACCATTTTGCACAGTGGCTGCTGAATTTTACACTCCTACTATCAGTGAACAAACGTTTCAATGTCCCCATATCCTCACCAGCACTTTAAGGTACTCTGTTTTCAGGTGCCATTCTAACTGGCACGAGCTGACTGGACGCTTGTATATTTTTACTGAAGAAACATCTATTCAAGTCTCGGACAGTTTTTAATTACTTTTGTCTAATTTTATTATTACTTTGGGAATTTTGTACAATGCGTTTTGATCATATTCATGCCCAGATTCTTCCCAGGTCCATGCTCCCCTTCCCTACCCATTTAACTCGGTGTCCTTTTGTATTTGGATGTGTGGTCCTTCAGTGGAGTATGGTTGATTCAGGAGGGCTACATTCTTACAGGAAACTTACCCTTCCTTTCCCGGCAACAAACAATAACCAAAAGCTTCACTGCTATGGGTGGGATTTCATGCCCAAATCCCATCTCCATGCTGGGGTTCGGTCTGGCTTAAGTTTATTCAGGTTTTGTGTATGCTGTCACAACCACTGTGAGCACATATGTGCGGCATCACTGCTGTGTCCAGAAGAGTCTCTTTCCTTCACCTCTGGCTCTTACAAGCTTTCCACCCTGTATTAGCTGGGGTTCTCTAGAGAAACAGAAAGTCCAATACTCCAGTAGTTGTTCAGTCCTCTCAGCTGGATATCTCATCTGGTCTTCGGTATATGCCAGGATCCTGAAAAAGTAGCTCTAATGCCAGCGAAAGAATAGACTTGCCAGCGAGAGTGAGAGCAAGCAGGGAAAGAGAGCAAGCTTTCTTATTCCATGTCTTCTATATAGGCTGCCAGCAGAAGATGCGGCCTGCATTTAAGGTGGATCTTCCCACCTCAAATGATTTAATTAAGAAAAAAATCCTTCATAGGTACGCCCAGCCACTCGGGTTTTAGTTAAATCCAGATGTAGTCAAGTTGCCATCCAAGAACAGCCATCATACATACCCTCTTCCACAATGATCCCTGAGCCTTGAGAGGGGAGAGTGCTGCATAAGTTCCAATTAGGGCTGAGTAATCTTCAGTCTGTTATTTTCTGGCCAGTTGCAGGTCTTGGTACTAATCATCGTCTACTGTAGATAGTGGCTTGTAAGTCATCAGGAGACAGTGTGATACTGTGCCACCTAGCAAAATAGCAGTAGAGGTCACGGTGTTTGTTGTTGTTTCAGAAATCTGTATATAGTCTGCATATCAATCTCTTATCAGATATATGATTTGCAGCATCCCCTATCCTTCTGCCTGCCATTTTACCCTACTTATATTATAAAGTATGTTTTAAAATTTTTTCATGGAGTCCAGTTTGTCTCTCTCCCTTTGTTGCTGATGCCTTTAGTGTGCTGTTCAAGAAGTCACCACACACACAATCCTGGGAAGTTTGGGTCCTCTATTTTCTTCCAAGAATTTTATAGTTTTAGATCTTACACTCAGATCCCAGATCCCATTCTGAATTCATTTTGTATATGTACAGCTAGATGCTCCCAATTCATTCTTTTGCACGTGAGTGAGACTCAGTTTCCCCAACACCATTTGCTGTGTAGTCCACTCTTAACCTTACTGTCTTCTATTTGTTTTTCTTGCCTGTCTTCAGCTAGGTCCTCTCATACTGTGCTGAACAGGAGGGTAAAAGCAAGACTTTTGTTTTGCTGCTGTTCTTTGTGACAAGCATTCAGTTTTTCAACACTGAACACGTTGTTCTTGTAGGCTTCTCATATATGATATTTATTATATTGTGGTTTCCTTCCAATCTATGTTTGTTGCATGTCTTACTATGGACGAGGGTTGAATTTCATCATATCCTTTTTCTGCATCATTTGAATTGATCAGATGATCATGTTTTCCCTTCTCCCTGTTAAGGTGGAACAATAATAGATTGCTTTTCAGACTCAGGATCAGCACAGAAGCCCAGATACAAACCCCTCTTGGTCAGAGTGTGTGCTTATTTTAGCATGCTGCTTAAAATTGTTGGCTAGTATTTTGTTGTGGACTTTTGCACTCATGTTCATAAAAACTATTAGTCTTTAGTTGTGTCTTACTCCACTGTCTTTATCTGGCTTTGTTTTCTAGATCATGCTGGTCCTATAATATGTGTTAGGAAGTGTGTGAAGACCAGTATGAACTCTTAAAATGTGTCTCTTCCTCACTTTTGAAAGATAATTGTACAGAGTATAGAACCCTGGGTTGTTGTTTTCTTCTCTCACACTTTAAATATTTCACTCCAGCCTACTTTTGCTTGTGTGACTTCTGAGGGGAAGCCAGGTGTGTTTTTTTTTAAATCTTTTCTACAGATAATGTGTTTTGCACCCTGAATTCTTTTAAGACTAAAAAAAAACTTTGACTTTATGAAGTCAGAGTATGGTATGCCCAGGTAAAGGGGTCTTTAGTGTCTGAGATGGGGCAATTGTCTGCTTGATGTACTTTGCGATTCTTGGATCTGTGGTTTGGAACCTGCTACCAATTCTGGTGAAATCTAACGCTCATCACTTCAAACACCTCACTTATTCCGTTTTCTCTCCTCTGCCATTCTCATCACTCATATCTGTACCTTGACGGCCCTTGAATATCCTGGCCTATTATCCTAACTTTGTGCCCTTTTCTTCTCAGGCTTCTACTGAGTTGTCCTCAAGCTTAGAGAATCTGGCCTCATCAGTGATGTCCCTCAGCTAATGACCCAGCTAACAGCAGTCCCCATTGCTGTTGCTGTGGTTTTGATTCCTACCATGTGCTCGTATTCCTCTCTGCTTACATGGCTTGTCTGTTCTTGCATGCCTCCTTCCTCATACTTTGGATCTCAGAAATTCCCAGTTCCAGTGTTCTTACCCTGGCTTCTTCTGATACTTGCTTTGCCATTTCAGATTGGGGTTTTACCATGGAAGAAGCCTTGTGATTGCTTTCTCCATAGCCGGCCATGATGCACAGAGTAAGACAAGTGGCCATAGCTTGGTTTGTGGTATTTCTGATGGGAAAGAAAGGAAAGACTGGAATGTTTGGTGGGCCTTGGATCCATTCTCAGTCTGTTAGTGAACCCAAGGCTCCAGTGTGTGAGCGTCTCAGCACTTCCTGTTGTTTAATCTTATTCATCATGGAAAACAGGCCAGGGAGGCAACGAGAAGCCACACACTCAAATAAATTAGTCAAAATCAAGTATATCAGCAGCACTGAATTCTGAGCAGAAGTGGAGCAAGAAGAAGCCTGTGCATTATTGATGGGGTTGCAAAAGAGTGCAGCCAGATTCCTTATGAAACCAAATATTCTAACTCCAGGATTTGGTATTAACCAAGAGTAGTAGAAAACTTGCATATGCATATGTGTGTGCATGCTCATGTGCATATGTACACACACAAACAGAGAGAGAGAGAGAGAGAGAGAGAGAGAGAGAGAGAGAGAGAGAGAAGAGAGAGAGAGAGAGATGCACACAGTATAGTAGATACTCCTTAGCATGGGATGTGTTCTAGCACTAGACAGAAAAGAGCTGTCACACTTCCTCAGTCAGAAACACTCAGAAGTCACCTAACACCATATGAGGCCATCTGGTGAGTCTGGTTGACTGGCTGCATTCAAGTTCTGCACCTCAGCTTGGCATTGTTTTCTGCTTATATCTCTAACTCAAGTGTGTCTCCTTTCTAAGGACACCCGGCCTGGTATAGGGTCACCCTAATGTCCCTGCATCCCAGAATAGGAGCTCAGAACAGCAAGGGCATCCTTCTCTGGACAGCTCCACACTGACTGAGACAAGAACAAGGCAGCAGAAAGCACTGCTGCCTAGTGGCTGTCAGGATCTGGGTCACCAAGGGCCTGGATGCTTCCCTCCGGGAAGACATTGAGAAACCTCTGAGATGACAGTCCATGCTCTCACCAGCTAGGACAAAGACAGCAGGCAGCAAACAGCAGTCACCACTCAGCTCTTGGCAAGCAGCCTTTTGCCTAACCACCAGGAGCCAGAGAGGGCAGGAAGATGCTCCCTGAGACCAGCACACCCACCACCCAGTCCCGGTCATGCTGGCAGGGACCATGAGCTTCCGAAAGAGATGGATATATGAGGAAGATACCCAGAAGCACCTGTGTGGCATGGGGCCTTGCCTGTCACTGAGAGAGTTCAGGGAATAGGAGATGACAAAGAACCCTTCGGTTAGAGAGGAGACAGGCTTAGGTCTGGAGCTGCAGCACGCTAGGTTTCCAGTTGAGGGATGTTAGCAGGTGGCTGTTGGCTGTGGCTCAGCCTGGACTGTCCTGGGGTATCCAGAAGTGTCCTGTGGTGTCATAGACTGTCATGGGTATGTTTCTTGGGCTGTCTTGGGGAGTCAGGGGATGTCCTAAGATGCTTTGAACTGTCTTGAGTGTCCTAGGATATGCTTGGTAGTCTTGAGTTTTCAGGCCAGATGTGATTCATAGGAGTTCCAGGTAAATGTGAACCTCTGAGCAGCTGTTTATCTCTTTATCATTCCGTTCTCCCAATAGCTGCTAACCAGATTAACCTTCAGAGTGGACAGTGTGGGTCAGGCTGCTGAGTGACTGACAGCCCCAGAGGACGAACATTGACTCTCCACCCCAGGAATGAACCAAGTATCCACAGAAATCCATGCTGATTTTGCTTCCATGGAAATGTACAGAAAATCCTCAGGTCATTAAACCTTACTGCTCCTATCACCTGAAGTCTTGGGGGCCTTTCCCATTGTTATCAGTTTTGGGGCTCCAGGGGTATCCAGCCTGTCCTCACTATCTGCTGTCATGGGGGAAATGTTATTTTTCCCTTTATAGCCCCTTTGCTCCTCCAGAAGGAACGGAGAACCCTGGAGGCAGAAGGTAGCTCCTACTTCTCACAGCCCCAAGAGGTAAAATAGGGAGAGGCAGAGGGGAGCCACACCCATATCTCCCACCCACCATGGATTTCTTTGTTTATTGGCCAGGTGTCCCATCCTTTTACAATACTTTAGTGTACATGATGATACAGTATGACTTTTTCTTTTTGTTTTTTCGAGACAGGGTTTCTTTATGTAGTTTTGGTGCCTGTCCTGGATCTCACTCTGTAGACCAGACTGGCCTCGAACTCACAGAGATCTGCCTGGCTCTGCCTCCTAAGTGCTGGAATTAAAGGTGTGCACCACCATCACCAGCCACAGTATGACATTTTTATGCACGCATATACACACAAATAATTACACCTTGTTCCCTGTTGTTCCATTGCCCCCCTACCCACCCCCGCACCACTACCATCCTCTTCATCTTCCTATATGGTCCCTCTTTCCGCTTTCATGTCACATGTCACAGAGGTACCTGGACATTGTGCTTATTGCAGCACTATCCAAAAGTCAAGGTATGGAACCAGCCTAGGTGTCTATTAACAGATGAGTGGATAAAGAGCATGTGGTATACATGCACAGTAGAATCTTATGCAGCTACAAAAAAGAGTGACATAGTGTCATTTGCAGGACAATGAACGGAACTGGAGAGTGTCCTATTAAGTGGCATAACTTGAGCCTTGCAGGATTAGACAGATCCTGGCTATGGAAGGCAGCAAAGTTCTCCCTCTGCACTGTATCCTCAGCTCTGCTGCTCTGGCCAGGTCCAGCCCAAGCATACCTGTTTCTGAACAAAGCCAGGCATCTGGGGCCAGACACCTGGTGAGAGAGTCTGCAGACAACCACAAGTCCCGTGGTGACCTTGCTTTGATTTCAGGGATCACAGAGTACGACTGAAGAAAGATAAGCCTGCAAGAATAGGGCCCTGGCTTTTTAAGGGTGTGGAAATGTGGCCCTCAGAGGCACCCATAGCAGGTGCAAGTGCTCCCTCTTCTCCCTACTACTGTCCACAGAGTCGAAGCCCTGCAGGTTATCAACGTTCTGTGTGCTTACTGAAAAACAAGTCCACTTTTGGCCACAGACCTCTGGAGCTCCACTAGACCCTGGGGCCTTACAGTGGGAATGCCTGATGCAGCCACACGTCTCCTAGGGGTGTACGGCAGGTTAGAGTCCTCAGGCCTCACTACACCCTCTTTTTCTATCCCAGTCACGTGGGTCTTTACCCTCAGTGTCAGTATGCCAAGACACCCCATCAGTGATGAGTCTGTGGGAGATGGGTCCCATATCCCAGAACCTTACCCTCTATGGGTAGACTTGGCACCAGCTGCCTAGAATTACCCAAGTAGCTAGTCATACGCCAGTCAGAAAAGTGTGATAACTCAGAGATCAACAGACTCAGGTGGATAGCTACCTGCTTGCAGAGACTGCCCAGTGGCCCTCTGCTTGATCCATCACCCACACATCCACCATCCATTCATTCGCCAGTCCATCCATCTACTCATTCACTTATCCATCCATCCATCCATCCACCCATCCACTCACCCAATCACTTATTTATCCATCATCCAACCCTCCATTTAAGCATCCACCCATCCATATACCCACCTATCATCTACATATTGATTTGTCTGCACATTCATCTACTAACATACCTTCTCATCTACTTATTCATTCCCTTCTCATATTTGTTATGGGACTGTTGTGGTTTGAATATGAATAGCCCCCATAGGCTCATATATTTGAATGTTTGGTCACAAGGGAGTGGAACTGATTGAAAAGGATTAGGAGGTGTGGCTGTGTTGGAGTAGGTGTGGCCTTGTTGGAGGAAGTGTGTCACTGGGGGTGGGATTTAGGGTTTCAAAAGCTCAAGTCAGGCCCAGTGTCTTTCTCATCCTGCTGCCTTTAGATCCAAATATAGAACTTGCAGCTACCATGTCTGCCTGAATGCTGTATGCTCCCTGCTATGAAGATAATGGACAAAATTTCTGAAACTGTAAGAAAGCCCCAATTAAATGCTTTTTTTTAAAAAAAAAAATAAGAGCTGCCATGATCACTATGTCTCTTCATAGCAATAGAACACTGACTAACACAGAGATCTTGCTCCCTCATTTCAGCATTGTTTCAAAGGCTGGGAGATTCCTAGACATGGAAGCAGAAAGGGTCTCACCCTCTCTGACCTTCATTAATTGCAGAACCAATGTAATAAATTTGTAAACCAGTTACACAAATATTTCATGAAGATGAAGGTAGAGTTGGCTGAGAAGTCTGGTGGTTAGTGAAGATTGGGCCTATTGTACATGGGAGCGTATTTTAGGGAGATTAGTGGTGACTTAGCAGGGTGCAGTATTATGAAGGAGGTATGAGCTCTACTCATACCTCTCATCATTGTGGGGGAATGTTTCCATGACTCAGGAGCCTGTCCACTGTGTTCATGAGACAGTCAATGTGTCTTCCCTGTTTTTGTGATTGAAGTGGACAGAAGACCTGGATATTCCCATGGATACCTGGCTTGAGGACTGTGGCTTGATTAGGTAGGATGGGTACTCCAGACAGACCTTGGACTGTCTTCAGAAAGACAAGCCATCACTCAGCATGGGCTTGAGGAGGGGCTATTCCAGATCCAGCTTCTAATCACTACAGGTGAAACCTTTGCGTTTGTCACAGCCTGAGTGAGCCCCTCATGTCCTGACCTGGTCTCCAGTTGATATCTCAACGTAGTGATAGAGAAAACGAAGGCCAGGCTTCATAGAAGGTCTCTCTCTGACATGCATACCAGTGTCAGTGAATGTGTGTGCCATCTCTCAGCATCTCTGGTGGCTTGGTTTCAGGAATTCCAGTAGATAAAATCCAGGGTTGATTAAAGCCCTTGTTCAAAATTGTGTAGTGTTTGCATGAAATCAACACACAGCTCTCCTTAAACTCTAAACCATCTCTAGGTATTTGAACAGCTAAAAATTGTAAATGCTGTGCAGAGCTGTATTGCTTAATGAATGAGGACAAGGAGAAATACACACACCACAGAGATACAACTGTCATAGGCTAGCTACACAGTACATGACAGCAATAATAGCACATTTTATTTTTTTCTTTTTTCTTTCTTTCTTTCTTTTTCTTTTCTTTTTTTTTTTTGGTTTTTTGAGACAGGGTTTCTCTGTGTAGCTTTGTGCCTTTCCTAGAACTTACTCTGTAGCCCAGGCTGGCCTCAAACTCACAGAGATCCACCTGCCTCCCTCTCCCGAGTGCTGGGATTAAAGGCATGTGCAACCACCGCCCGGCTAATTTTTTCTTTATTTTTGAGAATTTTATGCATGCATACAATGAAATGTGATTATATTTATCCCCTATTCATCCCTTTCAACTTCCCAACATCTCCCCTCCAACTTTTTTGGTTTTTTAATTTTTTTTTTTTGAAAACACAGTAGGTCCAGTTAGTGCTGCCCATATGTACATGGGAAATCAACAGTGGCCACATCCTCAATTAAGAATGATTCTCGCTCACCCAGAAAACCTCAAACATCTGATATTGGTTGGGATCTGGAACTCAGAACCCATAGAGACAGACAGACAAATTAATCGCCAGGGCTGGGAGCATATCTCAGTTTAAAGTGCTTGCTCTGCAAGTATAGGGGCTGTGATGGTTTGAAAGAAAATGACCCCCAAAGGGAGTGGCACAATTAGGAGACATGACTTTGATGGAGTAGGTGTGCCCTTGTTGGTGGAAGTGTGTCACTGGGGGGCCTGGGCGTTGGGCTTCAAGGTCTTCTATGCTCAAGCTATGCTTAGTGTGACACAGGGTTGTTTCCTGTTGCCTGGGGATTCAGATGTAAAACTCTCAGCTCCTTCTCCAGCACCATGTCTGCCTGCACGCTGCCATGCTTCCCCATATGTTGATAATGAACAAAACCTCTGAACTGTAAGCCAGCCCCCATTAAATGCTTCATTTTATGAGAGTTACCGTGGTCATGGTGTCTTGTCACAGCAATAGAATCCCAAACTAAGACAAGGGTCTAAGTTTGACACCAGCATCCAGTGTTTGAAGAAAAGCTAGGTATGGTGGTACAAGATTGCAATCTCCACACTGAGAAGGCACTGACAAGCAGATCCCCAGAGTTCACCAGCCAGCCTAGTGTAGCTAGAGTTTTCCTGCCTGGCCCACAGTCAGGACAAATCTGTGTCACCCGCCAGTTCCACAGCCGCTCAGACCCAACCAAGTAAACACAGAGACTTATATTGCTTACAAACTGTATGGCCGTGGCAGGCTTCTTGCTAACTGTTCTTATATCTTACATTAATCCATTTCTATTAATCTATACCTTGTCACATGCCTCATGGCTTACCGGCGTCTTCACATGCTGCTTGTCATGGTGGCGGCTGGCAGTGTCCCTCCCTCCACCTTCCTGTTCTCTCAACTCTCCTCTCTGTTAGTCCTGCCTATACTTCCTGCCTGGCCACTGGCCAATCAGTGTTTTATTTATTGACCAATCAGAGCAATTTGACTACAGACCTTCCCACAGCAGCCTAGTCTACTGAGTTCCATGCCACTGTGAGACCCTGTTTCAAAGGAACAGTGTGGACAGCACCTAAGAAAAGCATCTTAGGTTATTGCACCTTCACATACATGAACACACACATAAACACACACACACACACACACACACACACACACACCAAAAAGACAACTGCTACCCACTGTGTCCTCATTGTCCCACACACACTCTTGTGGTGATATATTGTGTACCCTAGTAAACTTACCTGAGGATCAGAGGACAGAGCCAACCACTAGATTAGACATAGAGGTCAGGCAGTGGTGGCACACGCCTTAAATCCCAGTAATGGGAAGCACACATGCCTTTATTCCCAGGAAGTGATGTCTGGGCAGAGAAAGGTATATAAGGTATGAGGAAACAGGAGCTTGCTCTCTTTAGACTGAGGATTTCATAGAGGTAAGAACTAGTGGCTGGCTGCTCTGCTTCTCTGGTCTTTCAGATTTCACCTCGATATCTGGTTCTGGGTTTTTTGTTATAATACCAATTAGATTTCATGCTACACATTCTTGAGGCCCATGAGACCACTCAGCTTCTCTTTAATGCAGTCCTGTTGGGAATGATCTGCTTCAGCTCAGACCCTCCTGAAGAAATGGCTCATCTGGCACTGTTAGCAGCCAAGGCAGCCAGTGGCACCTTGAAGAACATGTGTGAGCACTCAGCCCCTGCCCGTTCTTGGTCCTTGGTATGCTTCTAGGCAGAGTGGGAGATCTGGGTGTGCAGAGAGGCACAGGCCCGGCATGGGTGGGTATGGCAGTGTGGGAGGTAGGTGATCTGGCTTTGATGTTATGAAATTCTGTCCTCTGGACATGACTTGGCCTTTTGTCTTCTAGGAATTAGAGCAACTGTATCAACTGAATGAGACTCTCAGGAGACTGGACCTATGACTACTCCTTTACAGGAGTTGGAGGGCTCTGAGACCTCACCTGAGATTCCAGCCACTAACTCCCTCCAGCTACCTCTCAGCTGCCCAAGATCTTGGAGTGTTAGGGTGTATAGGAGACAGAAAGCTGACTGGGAGATGGACTCCAGTGATGCGGCTTTCCCTAATCATTACTAACCATTCTGGGGTGGGTCTTTCAGGTGTCACAATTACCCCGCCCATGTTCTTATATGGAACCCTTGACTCATACTCCTCAGCATAACTCCAATAAACGCTTTGGTTCACCTGCTGGACCTGGCTGAATCATTTATTCAGTCTGTTGTTGTCCTGTCTGGGGTGAAACAGTCTCCCCCGGAGATGTCACACAACAGACATAGTCAGGCCTCTTGTGACCAGGGCACTTGAGTAAGACCGATGCTTCAGGCACTGGAGGGACTTCTTGTCACCAGAACACGTGGGGGAGGGTTTACAGAGGATCAGATCTGTGACACTAATGAAGGCCAAGTGATTAGGACACCATCCATCTCAATGTAACAGTCATTAGAGCCACGATTACCATAACCGCTATAAGCTCATGATTTATGGAGATTGTAATGATTATTTTTGTAATACTAAGTTAGAGGAATTTTTGGCAGTAGATCAATTTGAAGGAAATTGAAATAGTTTTTGAGTGAGAGATGTCACTGAATCACAAAACAGTGACACACACACACACACACACACACACACACACACACACACATCTGTGTGTGACTTGTGCTAAGCCCTGATCATGAATCAACTTGGAATAGGGGGACCCAGAGACAGTTGTTTGCTGACCTCCTAGACCATGGAGATGACTACAGAATGGAGATGACTACTGTGATCTGCATGCTCAGGTGTGGGGTCCCAAAAATGTCACCAAGAACCACAGGATATAAAGGCCACCAAGTAAGAAAGTATGAAAATAAGACAAACCTCTGCCCTAAAGCTCAGCTGCCTCTAGACCATGAGCTCCTCCAGGTGAGGGCACAGAAGACTCCAACACACTTGGTTTGAAATATGAGTCAAGGACAGCAGTGGGTAAGAATGCAGCACCACGCCCAATATCCCTGCTTCCTCCCTGCATTCTCCGATCCCAATGCCCCCTACTTCCTCCCTGCAGTCTCCACTCCCAATATCCCCTGCTTCCTCCCTGCAGTCTCCGCTCCCATTGCCCCCTACTTCCTCCCTGCAGTCTCCACTCCCAATGCCCCCTACTTCCTCCCTGCAGCCTCCACTCCCAATGCCCCCTACTTCCTCCCTGCAGCCTCCACTCCCAATGCCCCCTACTTCCTCCCTGCAGCCTCCACTCCCAAT
>CABHPR010148061.1:0-17298 GCA_902168415.1 Peromyscus melanophrys | reverse complement strand
GATAGATAGATAGATAGATAGATAGATTCTCTTTAAAACACAAATAAATCAAATACAACCAACAAAAAACTCCATAGTGTCTTTTCTCTTCCGAATCCCCAATTTGTGCAACAGGAAAAAAAAAAAACCCAAGGGGCTGGAATTCAGAAGGAAAAGCTGTACTGCAACTTACAGCTGACAGTATGCAGTTGAATATTTCAGACTCACTAATAGATTATGGATGTTTCCAATATAAAGAAATGACATGTCTCGAATGATAGGTGTGGCAATGACCACAATCTGATCATTATACGGGGTACACGGGCTGAAATGTCACACAATAATACATAAGAACAGTTAGCACACATCATTTGAAAATAAAAGATACATTAAGATGCAAACATAAGCAATGAACATGTTAGTGAACATGTTAGTGCTTTCCCTATGCCCAGGGCTTCCTTCTTTCTGAGATCCACTGTGCACACAGAATTATGATGCAAAGAGGATTCTATCCTGGTCTGTAGCACAGACTGGGGTGTGCTCTCCTCCACACTGTGGTGTCCTGACTCTTTCATGCTGCCATCTGCAATGCCCGTCTCAGAGAATCTCCATCTTCGCTCACATCAAGCCAGTCCCACCAGGACTCTCGTCACAGAGCAAAAGGAAGGCACAATCCAAAGTATGGGATTCCATGTGATAAGTTGCGTGCGAGCTTTTGCATGCTGCCAAGCAGTCAGCTTCACTTCGTTCTTCCTTCTGAAGCCCCAATGTGTGCAGCCGGCAGAAGACCCAAAGCACTGAGATTCAGAAGGAGAAGCCTTGGCCCCCACCTCCCACATACCAAGTGGGTGCCATGGCTCTGAGCTGGAAGGAGCCATAGAACCAGACTGCAGCCTGGCACACACCACCGCTCTCCCTCTTTCTGCTGCCGATTGCCCATGACGAGGATGCCTGGGCTGGCAGAAAGTGCTTATCTGAGAATGTTCCCCGGGCTGATCATAACTGATGCAGTGTGCTGTGTCAAATCATTTCCTGTTTCCTGACTGCCGATGAGAAAGTGTGATCAGAGCAGAGAGCCTTTGCCACAGCTCAGAGCCCATCACCCTGAACAGGTTGCAGCCTCCTCTCATGCCTCCTGCTCAGCCTGGCTGACACCCACCCCATCCGGGGCTGGTCTTGGCTCACTGTGGAAAAGCTGTGTACTGGTTTGGGGAGATACCGAGATAGACTCCACAGCAAATATCTCCAATGGAGTGAGCTTGTGGGTCACAGCTTCTACAGGATGCCAGCAGAGATTCCTACTGCGAGATTCTCTATGCTAAGCTATCATGTCTAATAAAGCACCTCCTTCCACAGGCGACCTTAACCTGTCCCTTCCACCTCGCTACCTTTGCTCATATTCACCATCAGTCTTTGTCCACTTTGGGAACTCCTCATCGAGCAGGCACTTAGACACGCTCTTTGTTTTATTCCCATTTTACATATAAATAAAATGAGCCTCGGAGAAGTAAATAGAGAAGCCATATGGCTGCAAACATCAGGGCTAGTCCTGGACACCCCACCCACAGTGACCTATTCCACACACAGACTGCCCCCACAATATGCTCCTGTCTGCCTGCTGGACTATTGTGGTAACTTCAAGGCTACACAACTCTAAGAAAACATCCTTCATTGCTTCTCGGCCTTTTGGCTAAGATCAAGTGTAGAAAACATCCTTCAAGCTAAAAGCCCTATCTTAGGAAGAGTTTCCTGTCCCTTTCCCAGCATCCGCTGAGTCCCTCATACGTCTGTCATCATTACAATGGCCAAAGCTGCAGCAGAGCACTGTTCTCTGTCATTACACAACTACCATTCAAATACATAGAGCTAGATCTAAAGCTAAACAACTAACGAAGGGGTGCCAGATAAGAAGAGGGCAGCAAGGGAACGTAGACAGACTCTGAGCATCAAGATCACTCCAGATGAGTAGGAGGGTAGCACCAGAGGGAAGGCAGAAGCTATGAAGATGTCTACAGGAAGAGTCTCCCAAAAGATACAGTGTAGGGTTCCCACATGAAGAGACAGGGAAGAGGATGAGGAAAGATGAGGAGAGCCAAGGAAAGTACCCTAGGGGACAGCAAGCTCTCAGGGCATCAGACACCACAGTGAAGACCTCAGGCATTTGCCTGGGTTTGACAGAACACTAAAAAGATTCCAAGCACCAATCTGAAGAGACCAGGGAGTGCTGGTTTGAGAAAAGATGTAAATCTTCAGGAACAACCATAGAGACACTTGGGAGGCTGTGCCAAAAATCCAGGGAGGGTATTATGACAGGCTGGGGTGGTGGGGAGCCAGTCAGACTGAGTGCTTTTCAAGGCAGTGGGTGGGAAAGCTCAGAACTCTGACAGTTCCATGTCACAGGCTTCCATAGAGCAGGCACATGTCCAACTTAGGAACTCCAGGAACTTCAGACATCGTGTGTCATTGCTTTGGAATGAAGCCTTGTACTAATGCAGGAAGCCTACTAAAGATGTGAGGTGTACCATGCACCACCAAGGGGCATGCTCACTAGAGGCCTGGCAAGGCATGCTGCCAGCACTGTGCCGTGGGCTCTGAGGTTCCATTTGCTTTGCTTTAGTTTGTTTTATACCTACTCATAAATAATCCAAACCATGTATTGAGGGCATCTCCTAACTCTGTTTTTGTACTAATTCTGAATATCACTATCTATTTTAATCTTGTACAGTCTGAGGCTGTGCTTTTTTTAAACTTTATGTAGAATTATAGTCTGTGTCTTTCTGCATTTTCTTTTCCCATTCATAATTATTTTGAGATCTACTCATATTGGTTTCTATTGACCTGGTCTGATGGTTGCACTGCCATATACCACCCATTTTATGTGTGAGCAGCAGCCTCTCCATTCCCTGCTAAAAGACATCCAGGTCATTCCACTAAATCACAGATGTTCCACAAACATGAGACATGCCATTGCATATGTGTCTTACACATTTCGTAAGACTGTGTGTCCTTGTTACGAACCAGGAAGTGGAACTTCTGGATCAGTGGTGCTGTGACATTTCACCCAGATCTTTTCAGAGAATTCACCAAAACAAGGGTTCAGAACCACCTTCGCCAGCAGAAATGGCTCCTGCCTCCATGTGGCTATCCTTACTAGATACAAGAGCTTCTGATTGACCCTCAACAATTCTATTACCGGGTTTGTAATGCTTTCTTAATCTAATGACTATAAAATACAATGCCTTGTTATTTCATTTTTAAAATACCCAGCATAGGGGCCGAGAAGACGGCTCAACAGTTAAGAGCAGTGACTGCTTTACCAGACGACCTGGGTTCGATTCCCAGCACCCACATGGAGGCTCACGACCATGTGTAACTCCAGTTCCAAGGAATCCAACGCCCTCTTCTACTTCCAAGTGTACGAGGCATGCAGGCAAAACACCCATACAAATAAAATAAAAATAACAAATTTTAAGTAAAACAAATTCGGCTTACTAGGGAAGTTATATGTATGGTGAGCTGAGGATGAACTGCATCGCTTTTTTTTTTTTTTTTTTTTTTTTTTTTGGTTTTTCGAGACAGGGTTTCTCTGTGTAGCTTTGTGTCTTTCCTGGAACTCACTTGGTAGACCAGGCTGGCCTCGAACTCACAGAGATCCGCCTGGCTCTGCCTCCCGAGTGCTGGGATTAAAGGCGTGCGCCACCAACACCCGGCTGCATTGCTTTTAAGATAGACTGCCATTGTTTTGTATCTAGCATTTAAAAATATCCTCTCTTCTGGGCCAGTGGCATGGCTGAGTGGCTAGGAGAGCTTGCCACAAAGCCTGACGACTTGAGTTTGATCCTTGGGACTCAAAAAGTGGAAGAAGAGAAGTGACTGCCCCAAGTTGTCCTCTGACCTCTAAAACATGTGCTGTGGCATGTTCATACATGCACATACACACACAAATAAAAATAGACAAATAAATGCAAAATCTTTTAATCATCTCTTCCTTCCCAGTGTCTGTAGCTATTTAATTTCTTATATTGTATTGGATAACTTCTCCAATACAATACAAATGGAGGTAAAATAGCCACTGCCATATTTGCTGCTTTAGTGAGAAAACACTACAGATGTGACACTGAGTATTGTATTTGTTATAAGTATGACTGTAACAAGTTTTTCTCTGTTACACCAGGCAGATCACAAATAATGACACAGACTGCTTATTAATTATGAAAGCTTGGCCTATAGCTTAGGTTTGTTTCTAACTAGTTCTTATAACTTAAAATTAACCCATTTCTAATTAATCTAGAGCCTGCCACATGACTCGTGGCTGTTACCTCTCCTCCTGCATGTCTTCTGTGGGATGTCTTTCTGTATGCTGTGAATATATGTTGCTCTCATTGGCTAATAAATAAGTTACTTTGACCTATGGCAAGGCAGCTGAGAGGCAGGTAGAAAATCCAAGCAGAGACAGAGAGAGAAGAAGGGTGGAGTCAGAGGAGATGCCAGCCCACTGCCCAAGGAGCAACAAGATGCCAGCAGATGGGTAACACCACAGCCATATGGCAACACATAGATTAATTGGAATGGGTTGAATTAAGTTATAAGAGCTAGCTAGTAAAAAGTCTGAGCCATAGGCCATACAGTTTGTAATTAATATTAAGCCTCTGAATGATTATTTTATAAGCAGCTGCAAGAGTTCCAGTGAGAGATTTGTCCTGACCTTAGGGCTAGGCAGAATTGAGAAACTTCTCCCTACACAGGTCCTTCTTCCTCTTTGTCTGGCCTTTCTTCCTCCTAGTGTTCCTCTCTGCTCGGAAGTCCCACCTATACTTCCTGCCTGTGGTGATATTGTGTTCCCCAAAATATTGTGCATCCTAATAAACTTATCTTGGGTCAGAGAACAGAAGAGCCACTAGACATAGAGGCCAGAAAATGGTGGCACACACACCTTTAATCCTATCATTTGGGAGGCAGAGATCCATCCGGATCTCTCTGAGTTTAAAGCCACACTGGAAACAGCCAGGCATGGTCACTAACACCTTTAATCCCAGGAGGTGATGGCAGGAAGCAGAAAGGTATTTAAGGTGTGAGGACAAGGAGCTACAGCGTGGTTAAGCTTTTAAGCTTTCAAGCAGCACAGTTCAACTGAGAGGCTTCCAATCTGAGGAAACAGGATCAGCTGAGGAATTGGTGAGGTGAGGAAGCTGTGGCTTGTTCTGCTTCTCTGATCTTCCAGCTATGACCCCAATAACTGGCACCGGGTTTGTTTTTATTAATAAGAACTTTTAAGATTCATGCTACACCTGCCTAGCTATTGACCATTCAGCTTTTTATTATACCAATCACAGCAATACAGCTTCACACAGTGTACAAATATCCCATAACACATGACACTGTTGCTTTGGGTGGTTTTGTTCATGGAAAATGGGTTTCATTCTTCCTATCTCTGTAAGTCGTTCTATAACCAAGTGGTATGAAATTTCACTGAAACACTATTAAAATAATCAAAACTCAGGGTTGGTGAGGTGATTCAGTAAGTAAAGCGCTGTCTGCACAAGTATGAAGACCTGAGTTCAGATCCTCAGTGCCCATGTAAGACACTCATAGTGTTAAACACGTGTAACCCCTTTGCTGAGAGAAGGGACAGGGGAGCGCTGGAGCACATTGACTGGCCCACTTGACAGAGCCATAAACTTCCAGTTCAGCAAGAGACCCTTCCTCAAAACCTAGGTGAGGAGTGATTGAAGAAGACACTTGACATTGACCTATGGCCTACAAGTGCACACACACAAACACACACACACACACACACACACACACACACACACACACACCTGCATGTGTACCTCCACACACTTAAACACATAACACCACACACACATGCACACAATACCACACACAGGTAACACCACACACGCAATACTACACATGCAGTATGCTACACACACATACACAGAAAACCACAAAAAGAACACTACACTACACACACACACACACACACACACACAAATCATCAAAACTTGTTTCATTCTTACTGAAAATTTTTATCGTTATTTTCTGATGTTAAGTTACCTTTCAGTTGTGAAGATGATTATAACTTGTAATGATCACAATGAATCTTTATACACTGCTTAATTCATTTTGCAATTTAACATATGCTTGGCTCATCCATATCCATAAGGAAAGTTAGCTTAAAAGATGATGTTTCTTGTGAACTTTTTCAATTGATGATGAAGTTTATACAAACCCCAGAATGTGACTTGGTTGCCATTCGAAAAACATTTGTCACTGTAAAGCAAAACTGTACAGCCATGGCAACTGTTTCTGAGAATTTTTTAAACTATCGTTTCAGATTGTTAGTGAGTAGTGATTTATTCCATTATATTAATTACATTAATATTTCTAGACTTTTTATACACATTTATTATTGTAAATTTTTTGTATTCTTGTTCTAGTTAGCATCAACTGTCACCTTGACACAGCCTATAGTCATCTGAGCCTCAGCTGAGGGATTGATCATGTCAGGCTGGCCTGTGGGTGTGCCTGTGGGGGATTGTCTTGACTAAAACTTCAAATTAATGTTGTCTAGAAAAAGTTATATCCAAACTCAAGGCTTCTACAAAAGACCTTACTGAAAACAAAGAAATTGTAGGCCCTACATATATTCATTGAAAAATAAATTGTAATCAACTCAGAAGAGAGTATTAAAAACTGCATGGATGTGGTCCTAGAAAGATGGCTCAGTGGTGAGGAGTACTTGCGGCTCTTGCAAAGGACCCAGGTTCACTTTCCAGCACACATCTGGCAGCTCACAACCATCTAAAGCACTAATCTGATGCTGTTTTCTGGCCTCTCTGATCATGAGGCATTCACATGGTGCACATATACACGTGCAGACAAACAGAAAATATTAATAAATAAGTCTTAAATCCTCAAGAACAAAGACCATGCTCAAAAGAAATAGAATTAGGGAAATCATATGCCAGCAAATCTTAGAAGGTAATAGAAATAATAAATCAATAATCAAACTATGGATCAGTAACCGTGTTAAGAGCTGGGATCTGCAGGGACGATGGCATTGACTGCATCCTTGGTTAGAAATGGGCTGTGCTTCTCACCTCAGGAATGAATGTCAGGGCATTGGATTCCTAACTCCTTAAGCCATTAGGTTCTCCCTCCAATAATAAGAAATAAGAGGGGTTGTAATGCCACCGACAGCAAGTGTGTAAAGAAGGCGTGTGCCGTAGAGGCTGCCACATACCCGTGAAAAAAACACAGCTCTCAACTCAGAGAATGAAAGAGTTCATTCTGAAGCCAAACAAGTGACCATGGCCCAGAGACACAGATCTGGGTCACAGAAAACACCACGTTCTGTTGTGGAATATTAGTTTAAGATGTGTTACATTCGTTCATGCTGTGGAATATTTATTTAATGATGCAAAGATGTGCTGTATTCTTTTATCTCGCATGTGTTTAAAACTCTGTAAAGCTGTGTTCCTTTGCATTAGTCTATGAAGAGCTGAAGAGCTGATAGCTAGGCAGGGGAGAGAAATAGGTGGGGCTGACATGCAGAGAGAATAAATAGGAGGAGAAATTGAGAGAAGAGGGAGGAGTGAGAAAAGAACCCCCTCAGTGATGGCTGAAATGCCATGCCTGTCTGCTTCTCTCCATAATGATCATGGACTTACCCCTGAAACTGTAAACCAGCCCCCAATTAAATGCCTTCTTTTATAAGAGTCTTGATGACTCTGCACGGTAATGGAACAGTGACCAAGATAAAGGCTGTGAGGATAAACACCAAGATGGACCCTGAATGGCTATGAGAAGGGCCAAATAAAGACAGCCCAACATAATTTGCCTCTGATTTGCAACATTTCAGCTCTCCATAATCATAGAAGTGTAGTCAATTGGCCTTGTAGAATATTTAATATGCATAGAGATTTTTCTTCTAGGAACCTGGTTCATGCACACATAGCTAAGAAGTTTTGATCAAGAGAAAGAATGAAAACAGAAATGTAGAAAAAAATAACCCTAAATATCTCTTAAACTAAAGTGAGGCAGACTGGCTTTATGGACTACTTAAAATTAACAAGAAGAAACCTACATGTGAGAATTTAAGGAATATAGCTGAGTCTATCTCTTTGCTCAGGAGAAATTGTAACTGCAAATGTCTTTATTATCATTCAAAGTTAAAATTGAAAGAAGGACAATTCATAGCAACAAGAATGTGACGTTTTCATCAGAAGGTGGACCGACAGCATTTTATGAAGAACTGAGTTAGGGTTTTTTGTAAGGGCAGTCTGTCTTACATCATCGTTGTGACACTGAAAATGGACAAGGCCTCTCAAAAGAGAAGTTTGTCAGTAAATATCCAAAGTTTTTAAACTATAGGTTTCTTTTCTGGTGGCCACATTTGAGAATTTACTCTAACAAAACAAGAGTTAAATAAGTACATCTGGATTTTTCTCTAAGAAATTGCAGTACAATGTCGTTTATACTAGAAGTGGAAATGCAGGAAGAAGCAGCCATAGGAAATGTGAGAAATGGCTCTTCTACACGAAGGTTGTGCTCCCTCGTCAAGATAACACAGCCTGTGTCAGCTTGACCCAAGCTAGGGTCATCTGGGAAGAGGAACCTCAACTGGGGGATTGCCTCCATCAAACTGGCCTAGAGAAAAGTCTGAGGGGCATTTTCTTCATTAATAATTGTGAGGAGTACCATTCCTGGGCCGTGGGGAGCAAGCCAGTAGGCAGCATTTCTCCATGAACTCTGCTTCAGTTCCTGCCTTGAACTCTGGCCTTGGCTTCTCTCAGTGATAAAATGTGACCTGTAAGATGAAATAAACCCTTCCCCAACAAGTTTTAGTTATGATGTTTGTCACACAAACAAAGCCAACCAAGAAGGTGTGAATCAGAGTCCACTGAGATGTCCAGGAACAAATAATTGAACCAGAACACATAGATAGTCAGAGAAACATGGACAGTTTAATAAGGGAGAGAAAGGAGTTCCTGAGAGTGGAAAGCGGGCCAGAGAGCTGAGGGAAAGCTGAGGCTCAAAGGCCCTGGCCTATGAGGTCCTGGATTTTTTGAGTCATTTACATAGCCCCTCCTGCTCCTGTACCTGTCAATCACTAAGAGTGCTGGCTTCCTCCCCATCTCTATTCCCACCACCACACATGCTGTTTTGTTGTATGTAGCTTGTGATTAGAGGAGTTTCTATTCTAGATGCCTCTGGGACCTCCCTCTCTACTGCCCTACCTCGAAAAGAGCCCATTCTCAGCTGAAAAACATGTCTCCACTTGACCCAGGGCAGCGTCCCAAAGACAGCCAAGGTCAGACTGTCTCCTCAGCTCACCCTAGTGTCGCAAAAGGTTCCTCAAGCAGAGGACATGTGTTTCTATAACTGAAGCATGGGAGGGGACAGCTTGGGGAAACCAGTATTACTGAAAGGACAACCTCTCTAACCCACTTACCCATCGGTGATACATGAAGTAATGGTAGGGCAGTCCTGAAATAGCTTTCTCTCAAATCCCTGTGGGCTGCACAAGCAAAGACCTGCTGGGACTGCAGACCATGTCTTTCCTGCTCCCAAGAAGCACAGGTGCCAGGAAGGCTGTCACTTCTCCGGGAGCCGAGCTGCCAGCCCTACTCTTCAACCCACAGAGGAGCCAACTGTCGATGCAACAGCTTCAAATTGGTTTTTAAGTCTGACTCGGTTGAAGAGGGTAATTTACCCTCCAGGGTGGGGTGCAGTAGTGGAGACATCTGTCGAGTGGCTGCCTTCTGGGAACCTGTGTCGGCATCCCCTGCTAGCGTGGGACTGTCTTCCCTGCTGTTTGCAAGAGATCTCCCACGTGTTGGGTTTTGAAGGTCGTTATGAAAAGAGGGGCCTTGAAAGAGGAAGCGAAAGGAAGGACAGCTTCGTGAAAGAGCCTTTGTGGATGCTGTCATCGAGATGTATGTCTCTATGGTGACCAAGGCCGGCTCAAATGCAAGCAGAACAGCCATGATGCACTCCAAGTCAGAGGCAAGTAGGGAAAGAGTACAGAGAGGGACAAAGACTTTGCAACCCTGACTGGGGCGCTGGGGTCTTGCTTGTGCCTCACAGAAGAGAATGTGGCTTTATCCACAAAACTCAAGCTCTTCAGACGAGAAATCGCAAGCCCCTCCTCAGGTGGCCAGTGAGGTTCTCAGAAGATCAAGGTTATAGAAGCTTCTTGCCAAGAGCTGTCAGTGGCAGGAAGATCAAAGGCCTCTGCTCATTCAATATTTATTCAACAAATATACAGAATCCAGCTTCAAACTGAGAGCCGAGTTCAGTAAGCCAGAGAGGTGTCTGAACAGGTCTCCCAAATCAAAGTGGAGTCTGAGAGTCAGGCATCAGACCTTGGGATGCCAGCAGCTGCAGGAGGAAAGAGCTGTGGGAGGGGTCACTGCCCAGGATAGAGCTGGGCTCTCCATGGCACACTGTGAAGCCAGTAGAATAGATCTGTGAAAAAGGGACAGAAAAGGGAATAAGCCAGAGAGTGTTCACAACAGGCACTACCATCCAAGATGCCTTCCAAAGGTAAGGCCAGAAGAACATAGCCCTGGTCTTGGAGAAAGAGCCACCAAGACCCTAAGCAACTAAATTTTGCCCCAGGAATCACAGACCTGCCTGGAGAATGCAGCAATGTGGCTGACATGGAAGCAGAGCGGATGGTAGGGAAGAAGCACATGGTGCCTTTCCTTCAGGGTGGGAAGCAGAAGCTCATGGTCATCTGAGAATACTACACAACTCCTTTCCCACCCACCTCTCACTTTCTTCTGGCCTTTACCATCACCTCTTTTCCTGAATATGAGAAGCTGAGCTTTGGTTCTATCAATGGCCTTGCTCAGCCTGGATGTAGGGCACCAGAACCCATGGCTGAGCCATGACAGTCCTCCAGCCTGATTCCCACAAGCCCTGCCCTGTCTTAGCTACCCTCGTTCCAACATGCCAGCTTTCAGGAGACTGAGATTTGGACACACTGCTCCATTTGTCTCTTCTTCATCCTTGGGCCACCTACTAGCCCTGGCCAAAGTATCTTCAGTTCCCTGACCAATCCCCAGTGAGAGGTCTCTTCTGGGATGATGCATGTCCCAGCACAAGGCCCACCCCAACAATGTGCTGTTCCCCTCTGCTCAGGAGTTGGCCTCTCCTCCCTGTCTGGGGTCTCCCTTCCCTGGGAACCTCAGCTCAGTTTGCAATGAGCTCCTTCTCTGTAAACCCCAGTATCTTGCACAGACCTGGTATATGGTCTATACACACTAATCTGTGGTCAAGATCTCACTGACATGTGAACTGAACCCAATTACCACAATCACCAGTGACCTGACAGTACATACAGATCACACAGGCTTTACATCCCAGAAATGCTGTTAACATTCACCAAGTCTGGCATCTGTACTCAGTATGCCATACTCTTAAGCAGGACGCATCAAACTCAGGCTGCCACGTCTCTTTCTGATTCCTGAGTGACAAAGCTATAAAATAGTTCCAGTTCAGAAACTCAAGATTAACCTTATCCTCAGGCTTATATAGAGAATACAAGAATTCCAGAGGGGGTGAAGAACACAGGTTTCCTGCCCCACCAACTCCTTCTCCTGTTATACTTTTTTACCACACTACAGATGAGATTGGGATGGGCCATGGTTTTCTCTTTTTACTGGAGATCAATTCCCATATGCCATCCTTAAACAACCATGTACCATTCATTGTTGGAGTTGCTAACCACAATGCAGAGTCAAGTTTACTAAGAGCTGATGAGAAGGCACCAACTCCAGCACCGATACCCTATCACCGTTTGTGAAGGAGGAGTGACTTCATGCTTCTTTCCACAGACTAGAAGACTCACTGTCACCCATGAGAAGCTAGATCATGTGTGTCAAACTGTGTCCCCCACAGAACACTGATGCTCTGAGCCTGGAGGGACCCAAACAATGGAAAGAGCAGATAAATGGTCAGAATGGCCTGGGACTTTCACCCGGACTCCATCCCTTTGTTTAAGGAGAATGTTCCCACCTCTCTGAACCTAAAGCTTCTCAGACAGAAAGTAATAATGAGGCTTATCCTCAGAATTGTAGAAAGAACCAGCCATGAAAAAGCAAAACACATAACAGTTTCCTGGAAGGCAGTAGATGATCAATAAAGTAGACTTAATATAGATTCACTTATAAACTAAGGCAACATCTTGAATGCTATAGTGATGTCTCTTAATGAACACGGCATAATGGAATACATGGAGATATCTAGTTTTAGTTCTTTATACTGTGAATCATTTCACTGTGACTCATTTGGTCTAAGATGTCATCTGATTTAGCACAAAATTAGTCTAGACATTTTAACTGTTCCATGATTAATTCTATCAGTGTTCTTCCTTGAGAAGGGTCCTGACTTCAAGCCCTCCATGTCCTCCTGGTCAACTGTGGAGCTTTATTGTGAGTGGGAAAAAATTCAAAGTAAGATATGGAATAACATATGCAGACTTTGCTTTCTACACTAGGGAAAACCAGCTTAGATGTATTTTGTGTGGTTCTGGGAGATAAACAATTCCACATGCATCCCAGGAGCCATACTGTGCTTTAGGAACAACCCAGCATTTCTGATTTCTTCTAGTTACCCCTCTGTCTCCACCAACTAAGCCATGCTCCCCACTCGAACACTGCTGTCTCCTCAGACACACCAACCACCACCCTGGTGCCTTCCTGGGTGGTTTCTTCCCTTCTTAGATTGGTCCTGTCAGCAGTGATGTCTGCCACGGATAATTGTCTGAGATGCCTACTGTGCACATTTCCTTTTAATGTTTAGGTTTGCTCAATGCATAGTCATTATTAGCACATTATTGTTCAAGGCTAGATGTTCATTAAATACAAGTTTAAAGCCTAATATCTATTCCTGGAGTCTGGACAAGCAGGGGGTGGGTGCTGATGTCCTGGGGAACAACAATTTCACAGAACTGAGAAAACATAACAAGACTTTCTGAACTAATACAAGCTGATGC
Source organism: Peromyscus melanophrys (assembly GCA_902168415.1). Classification (NCBI taxonomy): domain Eukaryota; kingdom Metazoa; phylum Chordata; class Mammalia; order Rodentia; family Cricetidae; genus Peromyscus; species Peromyscus melanophrys. The sequence continues at coordinate 4,313 of CABHPR010148061.1, read as the reverse complement.
TGTAGACTCTGACCCACTCAGCACCCAGTGTAGACACTTCTGGGCCTATCATCTCTCTAAAGTCATTATAAAAATAATTATATTTTTATATATATAACCCCTTTACTTAAGGACACCTGAATCTCGGGACTTTCCTCTGAGCTTCCAATGTGCTTATGGAGATCTACGTACCAGATCCAGTGAGACAGACTGGAGCATTATTCATGAAAAACCCCCAAACCTAACTTTGAGGTTTGGGCAAACATCTTAGGAACACATACTGAGACATACCAGGTGAGGCTGAAGATACTTCAAAATTATGTGCTCAAATTACAGGAGAACAAGGCATCTCTTCACCGTGGCTCCTGCGTGGCCTTGGGAAGCTGCAGCATTCCTCACTTCCCCTTCTCCATCAATTACAGGCCAATAACTGCCCCTTTCCTGGTGGTTGCAGCAGCTCAATCTAGAAACTAGTATTCTTCTTTGCCACGTTGGGAGGGGGAGGTTGGGGGGGATAATAGTCCCCAGAGGCCATTGTTTTAGAAGCTTGGTCCACAGGGAGCCAGTGCTAGGAAGCAGCAGAACCTTGAAGAGCTAGGCCCAGTAGGATGTCTCTATGTCACTGGGGATAGGCCTATGAACAAGACAGTAGGGAATGAGTCTGGTTGTCATCCTCTTCCACATCCGTGCCATGGGGTAGCAGCTTTCTCTGCCACGTGTCACTGCCATGATACATGGCTAGAGTTCCAAAGCAATGGGGATGACAGACCATGGACCTCTACATCTGTCCTTGTGCTTGGTCAGCTCAAGTACCTGCTCCAGAGGTGAGGAGTTGATAGACATTGTCCTTATTTAAAACTACCTGGTGGAATTGTCTTTTTCTCTCCCACAGCTGTCTTCCACGTTTGGTAGCTGGCTGTGGCAGGTTGTCCCTTTGCAGCGGGTGGGTTCCTTTATTGCTCTGAGGAGAGGCATGAGGCAGTATGAGGACACCAGTTTCCTGGGCTCTGGGAAGATGACAAGCATCCAAAGTCGTCCTTGATGCCCATTGTTCCTAAAGAGCTCAGGGTTGGCTGGTCCTTCCCACTGGCCCTCTCCCCATCAGTGTCAAATGCTCTTCCCTCCCACTCTTTCCCCACATTTGAACCTATATCGCTAACCTAAACAATGTCCACCCTCTGCCTAAGGTCCCAGTGACAAACCAAGGTCACTCTGGGAGCCAATGAGTTTGTTGGACTTACTTTCAGAGACAGGTGAAGGGTTACTCACAGGAATGTGGCTGCTTCCCCACAAAAGGCCGCACCAGAAATAATTTACCCAATAGGAATGGCGGCTTTCCCATAGCCACATAGATGGAGCCTCCATCCCTAGCTCTTCCCACCTATATCCTCTAGCTCCTCCCACAAAACACACCCCTACCCCTCCATCATCCCACCACTCCCAACTCACCTACTGTGAGGCCTCCTGCAGTGAGGTGGGAATTGCATACAGCTGGCTGGGAGCAGTAGCTGGATATATGCAGGCAAGTGTCCCATGACCCTCCAAGCTTCCTCCTTCTATGATCAGGAAGGTATTGGGAGTTGAGTAAAAGGTCAACAGGCCCGCTTTGAAGGTTTTTTTTATGATCAGGCCCAGCCAAAACTCCTGAAGATGGCAATGGTTTGTCTCAGAGGATAATCCTATATAACATTCACTGTAGCCAAAGCATTGGACATGGCTTCCCAGTGTGACTAACCCAGCATAATGGGAGATGGAGATGGCCTTCAATGGGGGGGAGGAGGGGTAGCTGACGGTGCAGATAAAAATGGCATCTTCTCACTTCCAGTAAGTCACCCCACCACTCCCCATCTCAAAAGGGCTGATAGTGAGTGATGGCCCAAATGTTCATCAAGCCCCTTACAGAGATGTCTGCTGTCTGTACAGAAAAGCATTCAGACCCCACAGACAGAAACTGTCCTTGTCCTTGGTGAGGCTGCATGAGTGGCTGCTCCTCTGCCTCCCTTCCCAGCCCGGAGCTCAAGCAGAGCAGGACAGACAGGGTGATCACTGCTACCACAGCTGTAAGGATGCTTCAGCCTATACAGCGAAAGACCCTCTGCACACAGCCTGCCCTTGAGGACAGGGCATTGCAAGGCATTAAAGTGCTGTGGGATGTCCTGTATGCTGTGAATATGTGTTGCTCTGGTTGATTGATAAATAAAACGCTGATTGGCCAGTAGCCAGGCAGGAAGGATAGTGTAGGCAGGACAAGGAGAGAGGAGAACGCTGGGTGGAAGAAGGCTGAGTCAGGAGATGCTGCCAGCCACCGCCATGAGAAGCAGGATGTAAAGTACCGGTAAGCCATGAGCCAGGTGGCAAGGTATAGATTAATAGAAATGGGTTAATTTAAGATATAAGAATTAGATAGCAAGAAGCCTGAGCCATTAGGCCAAACAGTTTAAATAATATAAGTGTCTCTGTGTGTTTACTTGACTGCAGGACTGGTGGGTGAGAGAGATTTGTCCTGACCGTGGACCAGGCAGGACCAGGAGATAACTCTACATTAAAGAGACGTTTTCTAGAGAAGATCAGGGCAAGCATGCAGGGTGGGGCTCGAGAGAAAACACAGCCAACTGTAGCCAGGGAAACCCGGCTCCTGCACAGCACCCTTTCCCACATCAGAACAGTACCTCTGTCTAAAGAAAAAAAAAATGCAGAGCCTGGGAGAGGAGGGAAATGGCCTGCCTTCCAGGTCACTGTCCATCAACGATACCACTGCCTTGTGTGTATGTGACATTGCGAGAAGGGAGAATCCTTGATCCAGGAGTTAGTGTCCACGAAGGTTTGTACTCAGCAGGTGATGACACTATGGATGCTTTCTCAACCCATCTGTGTCCTCAGGACTGGCCCAGCCCTGACGCCTGCTCAGTGCTGCAGAAACGGTAGAGGAACAAGTACTGTGTCTTCTCGTGACGTGGCTGCTAATGGCTGCCATTCATCAAGTTCTTATTATGTGCCAGGCAGGTAGTTTATATTTAATCCTGTGACCGCCTGATGGAGCAAATACAATCCCAACTTTATAGATGGGAAAAATGACACCACCATGAATACTCAATAGGTTAGATGAGGTCCCAAGGATAAAGCGATGGGGCCGGGATTCACAATCCTGTTATGGAGGAAGGGACCTGCGTGGTTGCGTTCCTGCCTCTGGCCTGTTGGTACAAGCTTAGTCTGTGACAGCTAGCACAACAGACATTGGGAGAATGACCAAGACTGTGCTCTGCCGTTACAGAAACACAGACTCTGCTGAGCAGACTACCAGCCTCCATTCTCAAATACCAAACCGCAGGTGCTAGACTCTCTTACTGGAGTTTCTGGGAGGAGCCTCAGCCTATGAGCAGTCCACAGCGAAGGTGTGCCTCCTCACCTGCGTGTATCCCAGCCATCCCACATCCTCCAGGAAGAATCCCCAAGGGAAACCTGGTGTGCCCAGGAGTCCATCTCCATGCCTACATCCACACAATCTTTAAACTCCCTCTGAGGAGTGATCCTGACACATCCCGCAGTGAATGTGCAGAGGAAGTGGTAATCCCCAGCTCTGCTTGGCAGCCTGTTCAGCTTTAAGATCATGAACTTTGGGCATTACTGAGGCATAGGCCTTGGCTCTCCCTGAGACTGCCTGGATGTTTCTGTGCACCTGTGCCCCCAGGAGGAGTCTTACTACTCTCCTGTGGGGCATCTGGTCTCGCAGGAGGAGGGACACATTCCCTGCCTCACACCTACCCCAAAACTCAAGCTTACTGTGGGACACTCAGGTTGAGTTCATTTTTACGGTCAGGGATGCAGTACATGCAGGCTGAGTATTCACTGACCTCTAGGAAAACCATCAGTGCTTGCAGACCAGAGCAAAATCCACACAGTGACTCCTGGATTTATTTCAACAGACACAGACGCCCTCCCTTGGCTTGTGTCTAACAGGAAGCAGAAAGAAAGGCAATGAAGAAGCCTCAGTGTGTGTGGGGGGGGGGGGTGGGAGGTCAGCTTTCTGTGAGCAGGGGAGATTGGGTTATCATGCAAATGAGGTGCACATTCAAGGTCAAAGAGTGACAGCTGGTTCTATTGAACTTAAAAATTAACACTGTAGAGGCAAATACCACTCATCTGTTTAAGGTTACAGAAAAACGGGCTCAAGAGATAGCCCAGCAGTTAAGAGCTCTGGCTGCTCTCTCAAAGACCAAGGTTCAAGTCTCAGCACCCACATGGATGGACCTTACAACCATCTCTAACTCCAGTCCTAGGGATCAGATACCATCTTCTGACCTCCAAGGGCTCTGCACACATGTGGTGCCTAGACT
>CABHPR010148060.1:52701-63013 GCA_902168415.1 Peromyscus melanophrys | reverse complement strand
AAACCAAACCAAACCAAACCAAACCAAACCAAACCAAACCAAACCAACCAACCAACCAAACATCAACCAACTGGCTGGGGTTTCCCAAAGTCTCCTTTTTATTTATACTTGTCATGGTCCTTGTCACAATCTGCTACCCCAAGAACTGTCCTCTAGCTTTGCACTCAGTGTGGGCTCATGGTGGCCTCTAGGTGGCACTAATGGACTTTCCACTGCTTTGAGGCTGCCTACCGGCGTGCTAATTTGGCCACAGTCACATTCTTTATGAAAAGGGTAAGCAGCATTTACCAACCCTTAATAAGCAGGACTCTAAAACAGCAGTTTGAAGATTATGCTAAAATAAATGGCATCTTTTTCTTTCCCACTTCCTCTGTCTACAAATTGCTCTCCTGTGAGTTTTCTATAAAGATAACGTACAGTTGTCAGCTTCTGCAGACAGGGTAGGTTTGGGATGTGGTCTACAACACAAGCAAGGAGAGAAGGCTTTTTGTTTGTTCAGACAGAGGGGCTTGCTATATAACACAGGCTGGTCTTGAACTCCTTAGCTACCAAGTTCTGGATCACAGGGAAGTATCGCATACCCAGCTGAGAAGGCTTGCTTGAAGCATACACCAAAGCCCACCAGCTTGAGAACTTTTTAGACAGTTGGAATGCAGATTCCTGGTATCCACAGTATTCCTGGTATTCTCAGATCCACAGTATCAGAATTGCTTCAGAGGCTATATTTTGGCACACACACCAGGGGATTAAAGTATATATTATTTATTTTTATATATGTGTATGTGTTTATGTATACCACATTCATGCAGGTGCTCGAGGAAGTTAGAAGATGTTGGATCTCTGGACCTGGAGTTACAGACAGTTGTGAGGTACCTGATGTGTGTGCTAGGAAAGGAACCCGGTCCTTTCCTAATTTGGAAGCAGTAAGTGCTCTTAACTGCTGAGCCATATCTCCAGCCTCAGACAGTCTTACTAATGAATCTAAATGTTGAATCTAGATGACACTGTTCTAAAAGGCTAACACATCCACACTTTGTTCTTAGCTGTCCCACTTATCTATCTGGTACCAGAATCTTCTGAATAGAGCTCTATGTGCCACCAATGCCAAGGCTGCCATTTGGGACTCGAACCCAGGTTCTCCAGAAGAGCAGAGTTCTCTTAACCACCGAGCCATCTCTCCAGCCTTAAGGCTGCCATTTATTTAAATGGCTCCTCTTCTCAGCATCTGTTTTCAAAATTAACTGGTCAGAGTTGGTTGCTAGCTTGTCCACCTGATGCTTTCTTCCCCTCATCCCCATCCAGAGCTGGCTCCACCTTAGAACCCTCTAGATCCAGGGACTAGAAAGATGGTTCACTCAGTAATGTACTCGATGTATAAAAGCATGAAGACATGTTGGGTCTCTGGCATGCATGTAAAAAGCCAGGGGTGGCCACATGTGCCTGTAGCTCCAGTGCCATGGGGAGGCAGTGACAGAGGACCACTGAGATTTGATGACAAGCCTAGCTCCAGGTTCAGTGAGAGACCCTGTCTCAAAGGAATAAGGATAGGACAGGAGAGTGAACATCTTCCTCTAGTCTCTGCAGGGACAAGGACACACATGTATACTCACCACCCACACATACAATGGTTGATTAGGCACACAGAAGGAGCATCCTCTGCCTAGCTCAGGATTTCATCAACTCTGGCATTCCTTCACATATTCTTTTTTTTTTTTTTAAAAGATTTATTTATTTATTTATTATGTATACAGTGCTCTGTCTGCATGTGTGTCTGAAGGCCAGAAGAGGCACCAGATCTCATTCCAGACGGTTGTGAGCCACCAGCCCCCTTCACATATTTTTGTAAAGAAATAGTTAAAAGTGGGTTTTGCAATTGCTTATGGTGGTTTGATGAGAAGGCCCCATAGTTCAGGCATTTGAACACTTGGTCTGCAATTGGTGGCACTGCTTTGGGAGGCTTAGGAGGCGTGGCCTTGTTGGAGGAAGTAGGTCACTGGGGGAGAGTTTTGAGAGCTTAAAGACTTAACAACATTTCGAGTTTGATCTCTCTCTTTCCTGCTTGAGGTTTGGGATGTGAGCTCTCAGCTGTTCCTGCCACCGTGGCTTCTGTTTGCTTCTCCACTGTAATGGTGATGCCTCTTATCCCCCTGGAGCCATAGACCCCCAAATCAACCCTTCCTTCTATAAGTTTTCTTGGTTAAGGTGTTTCATCACAGCAATAGACAAGTAATTAATACACGTTTTCTCTTAGATTTCCTTAAGAGTATTGCCTCCCTTCCTATGAAGAGCAAAGGGAAGACAGTTTAGAAAACTGCAGGGTATTTTTGACTTTTGTCATATGTGGTGGTTTGAAGGAAAATGGCCCCCAAAGGGAGTGGCACTATTAGGAGGTGTGGCCTTGTTGGAGTAGGTGTGGCCTTGTTAGAGGAAGTGTGTCACCGTGGGAGCGGGCTTTGAGGTCTCCTATGCTCAAGATACTGCCCAGTGTGTTAGTCTACTTCCTGTTGCCTGTATATCAACAGGTAGCAGCTCCTTCTCCAGCACCATGTCTGCCTGCATGCCACCATGCTCCCTGCCATGATGGTAATGAACTAAACCTCTGAACTGTAAGCCACCCCAATTAAATGTTTTCCTTTCTAAGAGTTGCCATGGCCATGGTGTCTCTTCACAGCAATAGAAACCCTAACTAAGACACCATAGTTACTAGAATTTACAATAAAGTCATATTTCTGCAGAGTAACCAGTTAGGAAATGACTATCCTGACTTGGAACTTGAGTAAATCACAGCTATTTATCAAGTAGCAGGATGCAAATCAACATAGGAGGCCGGAGAGATGGCTCAGCAGTTAACAGCACTGGCTGCTCTTCTAGAGGACCATGGTTTGATTCCCAGCACCCTCATAGAGGCTTACAACCACGTGTAACTCCAGTCCCAGGGGGTATGGCATCTTCTGATCTCTGCAAACACTAGGCAAGCATGTGATATACAGACTTACATGCAGGTGAAGCACCCATATGTAGGCACAGCTTAGAGAAAGCATTGGGGGAACCAGAGTTGTTAAACACACAGGCCTATTTTCTTCAAGGGAAGGGGATGATGCCTTTTCACCTGGAAGGCTGGAGTGGATGTTGTCTAATAACCTGATGATCTTTATTTATGATCTGTATTCTATAGAGCCAGCCTTTCACCTCCATCACCCCCAAATCCTGAGCTTTGTCTCTCAGTGACTAGAACCTGTCCTTATGAAAGAGGTCCCATGTACTCTGCTTCCTTCATCAATAGAATCCATCCTTATGCTTATTACAAGTCCTTCCTCCCTAGGTCCTCACCCTGTCAACAGAACTCATCCTTATGGTGAAGTCACAGGTGCTTTGCTATGGAGCTGGACTTGGCAAGGGAGTTTTGATGGAGCTCTTCCTGAAGCTCTGTTGTGATAATTGTCACGTGGAGACTTTCTCCCAAAGTTTTCCTGTGCTTAAATGTCTAAGAGAAATAAACTGCAAGGTCAGACTCGGGCAGTTTTGACTCAGCACCTGCTAATGTGGTACTGACCTGAGTTTAATTCTTCACCTCATGCGGATTGTTTCCCTGCTAGCTCTGATGCTTGCAGGAACCGCATCACCCATACACATAAAATAAATAAATAAAAATAAAAATAAACAGTAATACCAATGTAGGAAAAGCAGCAGTTTTGCTGGACTTGGTGCCACACATTTTTAATATCAATACACAGAGGCAGAGGCAGAGGCAGAGGCAGAGGCAGAGGCAGAGGCAGAGGCAGGTGGATCTCTGTGAGTTTGAGGAGAGCATGGTCTACATAGTTGTAGGCCACCTGGAACTTCAGAGACTTTGTCTCTAAAACAAACAATGGTACAAGCAATGCATTTAAAGCCCTCCGGCTAGGCGTAGTGGTGGATTCCTGTAGCTCCAGCACTTACGGAGGTACAAGTGTAGGATTAGGAGGTGGTTGTGGTTTGGCTAAGGATTCCTGAAGGCCCTTGAGCTAATGGTTGGAGATGGTGAAACCCTTAAAAGCCCGGAGGAATGAAGTTAAGGACCTGGGGGTTATGTCTTTGAGTGAGATATTATTGTACCCTCTGTTTCTTCTCTTCCTGGTCAACATGAAGTAAGCATCATTGCTTCAGCCCACACTCCCCACCACTGCTCACCATAGGCCAAGAAGCATGAGCCAACTGAACACTGAAACCTCTGAAATGGTGAGGTGATATTAACCTTTCCTTCTAAGAAGGTGTTCATCTCAGGCACTTTGTTACAGTAATGAAAAGTTGTCGGACAGGAAGACTATTGAATGATCTTTATTTAGATGTAGGCCCAGAAGGAGAGGTAGAATTAAGAAGGGCAGAGGGAAGCTGAGAGAATATAATTTGTAAGACAAAACACACAATAAAGCATGGTAGGGGGAATAAATGTGTGGTAAGTGAAGCAGAGAGGGAAGAAAAATGGAGAGCTAACGATGCTGCACAATTGTTAGCAAGGGCCTCGCCATTTTGTAAAGTTCCTCTTGATTAAATGGTTCTAATTCCCAAAACTATAGTAATTTGTTTTTATAGATTCCTGCCATTCTCACACTTTCAAACCCCTGTAATGGCTGGTCACAGGAGGTGGTTATTAACCCCCTGATAGTCTCTTACTCACCACGGCCTGGCCACCCTCAGTCAACTTTTCTCGCTCCTCTGCTGGAGCATGAATCCTAATTGGTCTTAATAATAAAAACCTGGAGTCAGATATTGGGGTAAATGCTGAAAGATCAGAGAGACAAAAGAGCAAGCCACAGCCACCACCTCTAACTTGCCAGCCTGAAATCCGGGTTTTCATTAAGACCAGTTAGAATTCATGCTACACTCTGCCCCCCCCCCCCCAAGTTTTCATTCTATAACTATCCCTAGTTTGTAAGTGGACAGCAACTCTGTCTTCCACAGGCCTCCCTGCCCCACACTAAACCTGTTCTCTTGTGGGGTTGCTTGGTGCCTCGTTTTCCTTTGTTAGGTTTCAAACTTGGGACAAATGGCTGAGGTGCCTATTTAACGCATCATACTGAACCTAGACCTGGCTGCTAGGCTCTCCTTGTATCCCTCAGTTCCTACCTGTGACCCGGCCCTTCCGGCTGGCACACCCCACCCCCTACCCTAAATTCTCCAGCCCAAGAGCTGCTCTTCCCTGTGTAATCCAACCGTTTTGGTTACCTGGTCCCTTCATCTACTCTTTGAGCCTCCTGGTTGCCGTACCTGGTTCTCCTCTCTCCTGTCTCCCTTCCTCTCCCCACTCTCCTCCCATGGCCCAGCTCAGTCTGGTTGTGTCCACTCTGGACTTTCCCAGATGTCCCTGCCCCTGACCAAGCTCTCCCACACATCTATGATGAACTTTCTCCTCCACCACACCTAGGAGCGGTCATGGCCTTTCCTTTCCTTTTCATTTCTTTTTTTCATTCACCCTTCACCAACCTTTCAATAATCACTTCTTTGTAAGTGCTTGTTCGTTTACGGAAGGAGTTTGAATTCATTTCATTGAACAGTCTGGTGCTCTTGTGAATGTCTGAGCAGGTGAGTGATTCAAGCAGTTTCAGAAAGAAGAAGAGACCTAGCTGATAGGGAGTGTTTTTTCTTTTTCTTTTTTAAATTTCAGTTTAAAAACCAGGGGTGAATTTCCATTGCAAAGCATGTGGATATGTTTGCCCTCGTGAGTGTGAGTATAGTTCCATGTGGGGATAGACATCTTCCTCTAGTGGAACTTAATGCAGACTCAGGGAGTGATACCCCAGCCAGCCAGGTTCAGCCATCCATCCTCAATCCAATTAAAGGAGCCAAATTAATAGTGAAATGTGGTGATTCTCCTGCAGGCTTTACAGCAGGCAGGGAAAAAAACCATCTACAAAGAGACAAGAATGGAACTTGGCTTAGTCGGATTTTATTGTCACCAGTGCTGGACCAGGACTTCTAGAATCTGGTCCAGATCATTTTGCTTTAGTCATATTTAAGCACAGCACAACTTTTGAAAAAAAGTATTTAGATAACAATTAACTCAGTCCCTAGTGCACAACAATTTTAGGTGCTGAGATTCTTTACAAAGTATATCTGGCTTCTTTCACAAGAATAGGTACTGTTGACTCAGAGACAGAGCCCAAGATTTAGGGTCCAGGGAGCTTGATTGAGGTAAATGTAATGCCTGTGGGTGTCAGGATTGGCTTGGCACTAAGATAACATGGAAGTCACTTAGGCTGTTGTAAAGCACTAGTGATATCACTCACAGGGTAGGTTTTATGGTCTAAAAACAATGCTCGCTATTTAGGGAAGAAGGCCTTGAATAGGGAAAACATAAACTCTGGGAGATAAGGCAGAGCCTGTCTCCTCAGACAGCAAAGGATCACCAGGCTGTACAACAACATCATTTCCTAGAGTTCCAGGCAGAGCAGCTACACACCTCATACCTTTGAAGAGAAAGCTGTGTGTTTAACTTTCCTGGCTTCTCCAGTGCTCACCTGTGCGCACAGGCTTTTTGCTCTCTACATCTCTCCATTTCTAAATTTTTAAAGAAAAAATAGTGGCCATAATAGAGGCTATGGTTGAATGCATTGCCTCTATGGCTAGTCTAATTAATATAGGCAAACATAAGAGAGTTATAAGAATAGCTAACAGAGAACCAAAGAAAAGGGAAAATGATCTTTGTCATAAGGGCCATTCAAAGGTCACTTGAGAGATTTTATCTGTCGCTTTGTACAAATCGTTAATTTGATTATCAATAGTGTGAAAAGGATTTGACACATTAAGGCAGCACACGGCAGGGAATTGTTGACAATCAAGATTATGCTTCAACAACAAATAATCCATAGTAGCTCCATTTTGTAAAACTGTAGTCCTCAGTTCACCCATCTCTTGGCTGACTTCTGCTAATGTTTTTGCTGTAATATGAGTAGTTTTACTAATCATACAGGCCATTTTAGATACTTCTCTTTGTATTCCAGTAACTAATCTTAGAACTGGCAATAAAAGAACTGAAGCGACTGCAATCATTACAAGATCTAATAGATGTAAAGAATCATCACAATTTTCAAAGAAAGCTCTCCTCATTCTATTGATGGGTTGCAGGGATTTACTGAGTAAAATGGGTGTAACATGTTCCCCATTCATGTGATTCAATATTTTTACACCATCTTTTATCCAGACAATTGGTCCTATAGGATTAGAGCCATCCTTAGCATGGCAAAAAACGATACCATACTATCTCCTATCACAGAAGTGCCTTTCATCCCCCTGACAGCAAGCGTTTGGATGCTGCGTTGGCAAGCTGAGATTTAACTTGCAGTCTAGTCAGTAAACGACGGATTAATTTTTTTGGGTCAGTCATATGGTATCGTTGTTTCTCCAAAGTCTCAGTGATGAGTTAGATTGTTGATGTTTCCCAAGTCATCAGTTCACTTTCTCTTGGGGAGTCTCCTTTTGATGGATTTGTCATCTGCGTTCAGATGTTTCATTTGTCCAGTGGTCTCTAGATGTCCTAGCTGGATGCTTCAGGTCAGGAGCCATCTGAGACTTTGTCTATTTTTCTGTAAAGACATAAACATAACCTCACCTTGATGTTAACAGAACATCAGGCTCTTTTTTATTTAGCATTTACTTTAGGTTGTGACTTCTTTAGGGCAAAAATGCTTTGGGACAGCAGGAAAAAAAAAGCATTATTCTTTAAGGTAAAAACTTTAAAGTTAACAAAACTAAATGTAGTATAACATATAGTGATATAAGTGGGCGTAACTTCTTACCCCCCTTTATAATTTTTTAAAATTTGTCAATTAAGTATTTGATGGTGTTTTATAATAGCTTTACCCTGTGTATAGTAAGGGATTTTAGTAACATGATTGATAATCAAATTTCTTAAATTACTTTTAGCTTAAGCAGAACCATTATTAATATCTAGTTGTAATGAAAGTCCTAGGAAGGACATGTATCAAGTTATTAGACAAAGTCAAGCAATAGATGAGATGTAATAGTACTTTCTGGAGTTTTCAGGGCCTCATGTCATGCCTGGGATTGTGTTTTGTAGCTGACCAGTTAGGGAGAGGCATTATGTATGCCTGCAGTGACTTTTGGCACAGATAGCAGAGTCAGTTAAATATTAATGGCTGAGAAACAGCTAATTAAAGCTGATTGATTATACCAAGCTTAGACTTTTGAGCTATATCACCTGGGATGGTTATAATCTTCTAGGAACATGTGGAATTTGTACATAGACTATATGTTCCTTGGCCTTTTAAAGAGTCATCTATAAAGGCATTAAAAGCAATCTCTATTAGATTTTAAAATCCTAACCCTATAGAAATTTTAGATGTAATTTTAATGCCATGTTGCTTGATAATAACTATTGTCTTTATGTCAAATGAAAAACTGGTGAGTTTTTTTTTTAATTTAAAAAATTTATTTATTCTATGTGTTTTTCACATCATGTATCTTGATCCCGTTCATTCCCTGTCCCTTTGTATCCACCCTCCACCCCTGCACCCCCATCCCCAATAAAACAAAACTCAAGAGAAAAAGGAAGAAAATAAAATGAGAAAAATAAAAAGGGAAAAAATTAAAAATCTCATCGTGGAAGCTGCAGTGTGACCCAACAAGTCACGTCATTTATCCCTTTGTCCATCCATCTATACTTGCAAGTGTTCATTGCAAAGAGTTACTGGTCTGGTGTGAGGCCTCTGGTCTCCACTACATGTTCTTGCTGGGCCCCCACTAATACTCTTCCTGGACATCCCACTGCTGCCCTGTGTTGTAGAGATCCCACAGCTTTGGGTCTGTGGGTCAGGTTCCTTTATGTGCTCCTGCAGATCATATATGGGGTGGATGTTGAGGCAGGCCAAGTCATCACCCTGGGTCTGGGCCTGGACAGCTGTAGGGTTGGTATGCCATATGGAAAATGGGGACAGCTCTCCCATGGTCACAGCTCTCCCATGGTGACCTACACCTGTGCTAACAGTGTTGGCTCTATTGTGTTGCCCTGGTGAGGTGCAGGGCCTGCTTTCCCGAATGTTGCAGCTGGGATCACCAGGTTATAAAATGACATCATTCCTAGCATTCCAGGAAGAGCAACTCTGCACCTCATCCCTTTGAAGAGGTAGCTGTGTGTTTAACTTTCTTGACTTCTTCAGTGCTTATCTGTGCGCACAAGGTTTTTTGCTCTCTACAGTAAAAAAAGCAGAAAAAGGAGACTTATTTAATGTGGCCATATTGGGAAGAGAGGAACAAAGGGATCCAGTGACCACCCCACCACCCTATCATCTTTAGGGTAGGGTTTACACAGAAAGCAAGAAAAATGTTTAACCAAGAAGTCCAGCCAAGGTGTGGCTTCTTGTCCACCATTTCCTCAGCTCCAAGTCTTTCCAGCAAGGTCACCTGACAAGTTGTAATCTTTCTCCAGGAGACAAGTTTCTCCTCTGGGTGCCTCAGACATTGTTCCTTCCAGCCAGAGATCCCTGGGGAATCTGCTTTCTTGGGATTCCCTCTTTCAGTAGTGTGATAGTCAAAGAATGGAGCACAAGAGGTTGCTAAGACAACAACGTTTTTGCATACCATTTCTGCCCATCCATCATAGCCCTGTTTATTGCTCTCTCTGTACATGACCTAACATCTTTTGTGACCATTAGGTAGATCCTTTGGAATGTATGAACAGACCCACAATTCCACCAACCAAAGGGCCAAGACTGCTGCCAGACAGCATCGGAGGCCAATAGTGGCTTCTCCTGCTTTGCTGTAACCGACCACCTGAGGTATGCACATGGATGTGTTTGTACAGTGTGTTATCCTGTGATCTTCTTTGTCTTGTTACTATGAAAAGTTCATGAGATCACTGTCTCATTGGAACATGGTATTTGGAGAAACCTAAATCCGTTCTGGGCTGTGTCTCTCATGTTTGGCTCTGGAAATAACCAGGCTGGCCTGGAACTCACAGAGATCCGCCTGGCTCTACCTTCCGAGTGCTGGGATTAAAGATGTGCGCCACCACTGCCCAGCGAGAACTGTTTTTTTCATCCACACCTTGAGCTTGTGATCATCCCTCAGCCTCCTGAGCAGCTGGCATCCCAGTGCTGTCTATTCCACCAGCCCCAGCTTCCAGATTAACACAAACCTTTGCCCTTTGCTCTCAGATCTTCCCACTGTCTAGCAACGTTGCCAAGAGCAGAGAAGGACAAACAGAGTTAAGATTCAATTGCTGAGATCTACCTACCTATCTTCCTTCCTTCCTCCCTCTCTCCCGCCTCTCTTTCTTTCTTTCTTTCTTTCTTTCTTTCTTTCTTTCTTTCTTTCT
>CABHPR010148060.1:17159-52691 GCA_902168415.1 Peromyscus melanophrys | reverse complement strand
TCTTTCTTTCTTTCTTTCTTTCTTTCTTTCTTTCTTTCTTTCTTTCTTTCTTTCTTTCTCTTGAAGCATAAGAGACACATACATACAGGCTCTACTTCCCTTGTGGAAGTTTGTCTACAAATTCTTAGACACACATCCTATCTTAGGATTTCTATTACTATGAAGAGAAACCATGACCACAGCAACTCTTATAAAGGAAAACATTTAATGGGCTAGCTTACAGTTTCCAAGGTTTAGTCCATTATCATCATAGTGGGACATAGCAGCATTCAGGCAGACATAGGGCTGGAGCTGAGTCCTACATCTTGATAGGCAGGCAGCAGGAAGTGGTCTGACTTACTGTGCATGGCTTGAGCATATATGAGTCCTCAAAGGTCACCTCCACAGTGACACACTTCCTCCAACAAGACCACACCCACTCCAACAGGACCACACCTCCTAATAGTGCCACTCCCTCTGGGGGGTCATTTTCTTTCAAACCACCACACATCCCATTGAGAGCCCAGATCTGTGTCCCTTCCTTGGGAATTTGAGGACGTTTTCTCAATGGCATTGATAGACAGTTGTCTGAAGGTTCTTCTGGTTCTTTCAGAATGTCACTCACAGAAGGCAGTCACTATGAAAGAGGTCCCTTGCCTGAGGTTTGCAGCCTGGAAAAGGCCACGTGCTCAACAGCCCTGCAGGTCTCCAGGTCACAGAAAGGCTTCACTGTGCTTACTTTTCTTTTGGAGAAGACTGTCTCTTATCCCTCCCAGCTTTGATTTGCTCATCAACTCCCTTCATGCTGCTCCTCAAATTCTGCCTTGTCAGTCAGAGGACTCCCCTCCCGTGGGTCCCCTGACGCTTGCTGTTTTCCTGTCAATAATTGCTGTCTGCTGAGTCTGGGGTCTGCCTTTGCCCCTCCCACTCTGGAACAGAAGTGCAGCTAATGGTTCTTTTGAAGCTGAAATTGGCAATTTACAATTGTGTGAATGGATGGGGCCCAAAGTGATGTGAGGATGTATGAATACAATGTGCAATAATTAAGCTAGTTAAATTGAATACTGCCTTAAACACTTTTGGTTATGAGAACATGTGGAACATTCCACAGTTTCGAAATGTATCCCACTCGCTTGTCAACTGATATTCAGTACACTGTGCAGAAGAACTAAAAAGAGTAATCCCCCTGCCTGAGATTTGTGCCCTTTGACCATCACCTCCCGGTTCTCCTCACTCTCCAGCCCAGGTAACCACCATGCTGCTCTCTGCCTCTGGGAGTCTGAATGCTTTAGATTCTCGCCTAAGTGAGAACATGTGGCTTTTGTCTTTGTGTGTCTGGTTTATTTCAACAGGCAAAATGTCTCCAGTTCCATACATGTTTCAAATGTCAGGACTATTTCCTCCTCCTGACTGATTCTACCTCCTCCTGCCCTCTTTGGCCTCCTCCTTCCCTCTTCCCTTTCTTCCCCCTCTCCCTCTCCTTCTACTCCACCACCCTACCTCCTCCTGCCCCCCTTACTATTCTTCCACCCCACTTCTTCCTTTAAAAATTTTAACATCTGCACCGGGAGTCCAATTGGCGAGAAGGAGGAGGGTTTATGTGAGCTAGAGTTGTTGGGACCAGGGATGGATGGAATACAGGGACAAGTGGCCAAACGAATGGAAACACATGAACTGTGAACCAATGGCTGAGGGGCCCCCAACTGGATCAGGCCCTCTGAATGGGTGAGACAGTTGATTGGCTTGATCTGTTTAGGAGGCATCCAGGCAGCTGGACCGGGTCCTGTGCTCAGTGCATGAATTGGCTGTTTGAAACCTGGGGCTTAGTAGAGACCCTTGGCTCAGCCTGGGAGGAGGGGACTAGACCTGCCTGGGCTGAGTCCACCAGGTTGATCTCAATCCTCGGGGGAGTCTTTGCCCTGGAGGAGATGGAAATGGGGGGTGGGCCGGGGAGAGGGGGGCGGGGTGGCAGGAGGGATAACGGGGGGATCTATGGCTGATATGTAAAGTTGAATTATATTGTAAAATAAAATAAAATAAATTCAAAAAAAATTTTAACATCTGCCTACTTGTGTGCATGGGGGTTGGGGTGGGTGGTTGGGTGTGTGAGGGATGGGTGGGGGAACAGTGAGGGGTGGGTGGGAGGGTGGGAGCTCAGAGCACAGATTTTGAGAGTTTGTTCTCCTTTTACAACTTGAGTCGTAAGGACTGAACTCAGGTCTTCATGGCTTGATGACAAGCACCTTTGCCTCCCAAGCCATATTGTCAGCCTGTTTTCTTCTACTTAAAAACAATCTTGAGGGAGCTGGAGAGATGGTTCAGCAGTTAAGAGCTGACTGATTGCTCTTCCAGAGGACCTGGATTCATTCCCAGCACCCACATGGCAGTTCACAACTGTCTGTAACTCTAAGGTCTGACAACTTCACACAGACATACATGCAGACAAAACACCAATGCAAATAAAAATAAATTATTAAAAATACCTTTAAAACTTGTACATTTATTTAATACATATGTGTGTGTGTGTGTGTGTGTGTGTGTGTGTGTGTGTGCCTGAGCGTATGTGTATGGACCACGTGTGCAAGAGGCTGCAGAGATCAGAAGGGGACATCAGATTTCTTGGAACTGGAGTTACAGGTGGTTGTGAGCCTCCATGTGGGTACTGGGAGTTGAACCTGGGTCCTCTGCAAGAGCAGTAATTACTCTGGTTGGACAGGACTATTCTCTGACCTGAATTGCCAGCCACCATCTCCAGGAATCGTACTGGGCCTGCTTGAAATGATCATCACATCTGGGCCTGTTGATTATTTACCATCCCTCATAGAAGGAAGGTGTAGGGAGGTTCAAGGTCCCGCATCTGAGTAGCCCACCACCCCTCCCAGCCAGGTGTATGCAATTTCCCCGTACTTGCAAGTGGTCTTGGGTGAAGGGCCGGAGGATGTGTGTGGGGAAGAGTGAGGTGAGAAGTTCTGCTTGTACAGCTGTGGGGGTGCAGTCATTTCTGCTGGGTGCAGACCCTCCAGCACTGCTTTACGGCCACCCACGTGCATGGCCAGAACCTTGCATCTACTGCTATGTAAGTAAGCTTGATGCACTCATTGGTTCCTCTGGGTGAGCTTTGGTGGAATTTGACCTTAGGAGGAGGGGTAGACATTTGTCTTTCTCAGGGAAGAAATTTTAGCTGTAGCTCTTAACTGCTGAGCCATCTCTCCAGTTCCCAATTTCTTCCCTTTTAAGGCTGAAAAATATTCCACTGTGTGTACATACAATTTTTCTTTGCTGGTTTTGAAGACAGGTCCTTATTATGTATTCTTTGCTGGCCCGGAACTTTCTATTTTATAGGCAAAGCTAGCCTTGAACTCCAGCGATTCTTCTGTCTCTGCCTCTGGAGTGTGAAATTACAGCCTTGTCCCATCACATACAGTTTGGCGAACTATTCTTGTTAGGTGACTCCTGGGCCAGCAGCATCCATGACACCTGAGAACTTCATAGCAATGGAGGTTCCTGGGTCTCAGAGACCCTGGAAGTGGGGTCCTGCTCACCTGTGCTTTAGTAAGGTTGGGGGTGTAGCTCAGTGGCAGAACACCTGCCTAGCATGTGTGGAGCTCTGGGTTTGATCCCAGAACACACAGATTTAACAACCAACCCTGATAGTTCTCCAAGAGCTTCTGAGCAACTTCAGTTGGTGAGAGCATGAGAGAGTGGGCCTCATTCATTTGTTGCTGCATCCTCAGAACTGAAAATAGATGCTCAGGGAATATTTGTTGAATGGATGCTGAAATTTATGGAGTACTTTTCAAATGAGGATGACCTTTTAAGTACTTTGAAAATATGGACGTGGTTAATCCTGGTGCAGTGCACTGAGTCAGGTCCTGTGGTTATCTCGTTTAACAACTGAGAAACCACAGCGAGACTAGGTGACAAGTTCAGAGTTAAAGCTTAGCCCCACTTCTTTCTGGTGCCGCAAGAGTGGTAGCTAACACATTCACATTTCCCAAGCCTCCACGGCCCTGTCTGCAAAATGGGAAGGAGTCTGGAAATTTGGAACCAGACAGGGCTGTAGGCAGCTCGTACAGAACAGAAGCAGACGTAGTTGGTGCCTGACACCACTTCCGCTGGGGCCTTCAGAAGCAGTCTCTGAAGGAGCCTCTCCTTGCCGTTCTCCGAGGCATCCTGTCTGTTGCTCTCTGGCCGTGGGAGCTGAAATCCATCGAAGTAACAGCCTCCTGTTTTGTCCTCCCCATATTCCCAGGATCATTCCCCGGATAAAATCATCATCTCCAGCTTCTTGTATCTAAGGCTTTGATGTCACGGAGACACCTGCCTTTTCAAATTGGAAAAGGAGAAAAGGGATTGGCGGTGGTTGGGAGAGAAGCAGCTTTCGAGGCATGACACGGCCTCTGCTATGCACAACATGGCCAGCAGATGGCAGTCTGCGTCCGTGTCCTTGCAACTGTGCCCAGCTGTCTGAATTCCATTCCAAGCTCAAATCAGATCAAGAGAGCTTTCCCACTGTTCCTGGGGTGACTAGCTCTTCCATTCAGCTTTTGAAGGAGATTTAGGGAGAGGCTGACATCTTTTGTGCTCAGAAGCCTTGAACAGAGGCTAGAATGTGTTGGAAATCAGCCTTTATCTTTTGGACTCAGAAAAGGCCTGTCTCGAAAGCTCTGCCAGTGGTCTGTGCTGGTTCGATCGGAGAGATGCACGCAGCTGCGTAGGCCCGGGGCCAGCTCACCCCTTCATCTTAGCCCACTGCTCAGTACCATCTCATCTTCAATCACGGGAAGAAGCAAACAGCTTTTAAAGAGCAAAGCTGGGAAGACTCCCAGTAAAACGGAGCCCTTGAGATTACTTCTGGCTAGCAGGGTTATCTGGATTTTAACATTTTATTAATATCCTGGAATATGTTTTTTACATGCTTCTCTCTCTCTCTCTCTCTCTCTCTCTCTCTCTCTCTCTCTCTCTCTTTTGAGACAGGGTTTTATATAGTCCAGGCTGGCCTGAAACTTGCTGTGTAGCCCAGTGTGGCTTGATTCATGGTCTCCTTGCCTCTGACTCTTGAGTACTAGGGTGACAGATATCCACAACCACATTTGTCTGTGGAATAGTGTTCTGTGCAATGTAGGAGGTCAAGAGAGAGATTCAACTGCACAGAACGTTTGTTAAGTAAGCAAGTCATCCAATGGCTGAATATAGACAGCTAGATGTTAGGGACTCAATTTTCCGCCAAAGAACAAAGTTCAACACAGTCCAGGGGCTGGAGAGCTGACTCAGTGGTTTAGAGACTGAGTTCTATTGCCAGCACCCACATCAGACAGCTCATAACCACCTGTAACTCCAGCTCCAGAGGGTCGCATTCCCTGGCCTCCAAGGGCTCTGCATTCATACACACACACCCATAAACATAATTAAAAATAATAAAAAGGAATTTCAATTTAGCTTTTTTTTTTTTTTTTTTTTTTGAGACAGGCTTTCTCTGTGTAGTTTTGGTGCCTGTCCTGGATCTTGCACTGTAGCCCAGGGTGGCCTCAAATTCACAGAGATCCGCCTGGCTCTGCCTTCCGAGTGCTGGGATTAAAGGCGTGTGCCACCACTGCCCAGCTCAATTTAGCTTTTAAAAGAGATTTATTTATTTTTATTCTGTTTGTATGAGTGTTTGCCTGCATGTATGTATGTTTACCGTGTGTGTGTCTGGTGTCTGCAGAGGTCAGAAGAGGGCATCAGATCTCCTGGGACTGGAGTTACAGACTGTTGTGAGTTACCATGTGGTTGCTGGAAACTGAACCCAGGACCCCTTGAAGAGCAGCCAGTGCTCTTAACCATGGCTCCATATCTCCAGCTCCATAAAAATAAATCTTAAAAAATAAACAAATGAATAAACAAACAAACACAGAAGACAAAACAATTGAAACCACTGTACCAATGGGGTAACACTGATACAGTTTGTGTATGATGTTAAGAAGTTTTGTCTTTTGCAAACCAAAGGATGTCAAACTTGCATCCTGAGGGTTTGGTGAATGGTGAGCCAGTTAAGAGGATGGAGTTAAATGACTCTGTTCCCAAGCCTTATCCACATTAACTCACTCCAAGTTCATGATGAATTTGTTTAATTGATCAGAACTATTACTTTCACTGTGGAGATAAGAAAAAAAAAAAAAGAGCAGGTAGACCAGTTGGCTCAGAATCACAGCGCTAGAAGCAGGACGAGTTCTTGCTCTCCATTTCCTTTCTGTACTTTTTCCCTCAGTGCCATGGTCTCTTCCAAGATTCCTTACAGCTGACTGGTAGGGAATTCAACTGTAAGTCATGATTGGAATTCTCTCCTCATCTCCACAGGCTCAGTTGGAGGTTGTTCCCGTGTGGGCTGCAGCTGCCTGGTTCCGTAATAGTGGCCACACTCAGAGCTGGTTCTCTCCCCATTGCCCTGCAAAATAGAGAAGTGCTCCTCGGGCTGCACTGTGTTGCGAAGACCTGTCCTCCACAGCCCTCATCCCTAGGCACATGGCATGCAGTGTGTGGGCCGTGTTCACGCTACAGATGTAGTCTCAGGATACTTCTGTCTCCCTTCTCAACCCCAAGTCATGGCCTCAGTTACTTCTGAACATCTTACTGAATCCTCCTCCATTGTATAGATACAGGATTAAAAAAAAAATTCCTAGGAAGAAGGAGGAGGTGTCTTAGTTCCGGCCCCTCCTGTCAGGGAGGGAGTTAAAGAAGGACAAAGAATCAACATGCATGTGTTTGTAAATCTTTCATCCCATCGGAAATCCTCCTGAATCAACCTGGGAAGGAAGTGAATCAAGAATGGACAGAATCAGAAATGGGAGAACATTTGGTCTAGAGCAGTAATTCTCAATCTTCCTAAACTGTGACCCTTTAATACAGTTCCTCATGTTGTGGGGACCCCCAACCATAAAATATTTTCATTGCTACTTCATAGCTGTAATTTTCCTACTGTTATGAGCTGTAATATAAATATCTGGTATAAAGGATATCTGATATTTGACCCCTGTGAAAGGGATCTAATATGTGATCCACAGGTTGCAAACCACTGGTCTAGAGATTAGAGAAGGCAAGACCTAGACTTACTGGGATATAATTGTTATAAAAACACCAAACTGCCGGGCGTTGGTGGCGCACGCCTTTAATCCCAGCAACTTGGGAGGCAGAGCCAGGCGGATCTCTGTGAGTTCGAGGCCAGCCTGGGCTACCAAGTGAGCTCCAGGAAAGGCACAAAGCTACAGAGAAACCCTGTCTCGAAAAACCAAAAAAAAAAAAAAAAAAAACAAAAAAAACAAAATGTAGCATGAATCTTAAAAGTTCTTATTAACAAAATCAAACCTCAGCCAGGTATTGGGGTGAACACTGGAAGGTCAGAGAGACAGATCAAGCCACAGCTATCTCACCTCGCTGGATCCTCAGCTGGTCTTATTTCCTCAGACTGGATGCCCCGAGCCCTCATCCAGAATGGGTCTCAGCTGAACTGCTGCTAGAAGCCTGAATGCTTAACCAGGCCAAATGCTTCTCCAGGCCAAATGCTTCTCCAGGCCAAAGGCCTCTCCAGGCCAAAGGCCTCTCCAGGGCAAAGGCCTCTCCAGGGCAAATGCCTCTAGTTTCTGGTCCTCACGCTTTATATACCTTTCTGCTTTCTACCACCACTCCCTGGGATTAAAGGTGTGGCTTTCTGGGATTAAAGGTGTGCCTGGCCGTTTCCAATGTGGCCTTGAACTCACAGAGATCCAGAGGGATTTCTGTCTCTGGATGCTAGGTTTAAAGGCGTATGCTACCACTGCCTAACCTCTGTTTAATATTGTGGCTGTCCTGTTCTCTGACCCCAGATAAGTTTATTAGCATACACAATAGTTTGGGGAACACAATACCCCCACAACAAAACAAAAAACAAAAACAAAACAAAACAAAACAAAACACCAAACTGTACTTTAAGACTGGGAATCAAAATACCCCAGAGGATTTGGTAAACACTCAAATGTGAGATCCTTTGGTCTGTAGAGTCCAAAAATGTGCTTCATGTGTGAACTAGCATCTGACTATTGACAGGAAAAGTCAGGCAACATATGAAGTCTATCAGGAGACTCAGGGCAAACGTGATGGATACACCCCAGTGATAATGAAGAGTCTGTATGTGGGATTTATCTGTCCATCCATCCATCCATCCATCCATCCATCCATCCGTCCGTCCGTCCGTCCATCCGTCTGTCCATCTGTCTGTCTGTCCATCCATCCAATCCATCCAAGCCATCCATTTCTTTACGTATATAGGTTTTTTTTTAAAAGCTGTGTGCTACATGTGTGCCTGGTACCTGTGGAGGCCAGAAGAGGGATCCCTTAGAACAGGAGTTTCAGATGGTTGGTCATGATTTGGGAACCAAACCTGGGTTCTCTAGAAGAACAGCCCTCTCTCTCCAGTCTACAAAAAAAAATTTTTTTTTGAGACACAGCCTTAATGTAGTCTAGGCTGGCCTTGAACTCTTCTACCTCCAAAGTGCTCAGAGAAAAGCCATGTGACTCCATGCCCTGTTTATGGGGTGCTGGTAATCTTACCCAGGGCGTGGTGCATGCTAGGCAAGTATTGCTGTATTAGTACTTCTCTATTGCTGTGATAAAACACCACAGCCAAGGCAGCTCATTGAAGGAAGCATTTAATTGGGCTTAGAGTCCATGATAGCCAGCCAAAGGAGTGGTGGCAGCTCACATCTCTCCAGCAAGCAGGAGGCAGAGCCACCTGGGAATGTGTGTGGCTTTTGAGATCTCAAAGCCCACTCCCAGTGACACATCTCCTCCAACAAGGTCACACCTCCTAATCCTTCCCAAATAGTTTCAACAACTAGAAACTAAGTGTTCAGACACATGAGCCTATGGAGGCCATTCTCATTTAAACCACTACAACTAGCAGCTCAACCATAGCCCCAGACTCTAGAAATGGAGTATCTCCATAACAGTGTCTTGAGAGAGCAGATTTGGAAAAAAAAATAAAAAAGGAAACTGCTAAGTAAAATATTGTAAAATTTGGAGATGAAGTAATAGGGTGAGTGCCTGGCATTTTAATGCATGCTAAAGTGCTTTCTAACAAGCCTGCTTTAGGGTGTTCTGACTTGTCGGTAATGTAATTTTCTTTCACTTACCATCCACAATTGATTAGATCGCATGTGTTTTACAGCTCTGAAGAATTACATTGAATTGAACTGAAAAGAAACCTTTTTTTTTTTTTTTGTCCCATAGAGACGCTAACCCAGTAGATTAGGGCTTTGTTGTCTTATAGGAAATTAATCAATACTATATCTGATTTACTCTTAGTTTATCATTCCTTTGACCACTGACTATACACAAATCAGGTCTCTCAGATCCACATGGAATTGCTCATGCCTGCATTAATAAGTAGAATAAAGCTTTGACGTGTGCTTATTAACTATGCATATGAGAATCATGACCATTAATAGCCAAAAATCATACTTGTTCTTAGGTGGGAGAGGTAAGCTGAGGCAATGGGACTAGTCAAGAGGACAGAATTGCACTCCTCCATGACCTGCATCAGGATCCTGCCCTGTTTGAGTTCCTGTCCTGACTTCCTCTGACGATGAACAGTGATGTGGAAGTACAAGCCGAATAAACCCTTTCCTCCTCAACTTGCTTTTTGGTCCTGGTGTTTCATTGCAGAAATGGAAACCCTAACTAAGACAGCTGTCTACCCAGAAAGAATTTGCTGTGCAGAAACACAATGGGAAAAAAGACATGGACGTTACCATTGCTGCACTGGCCTTGGAGTTGGCAGGAAAAGTGGACAAAGGGAAAGCGAGATAGAATTGAGAATTGATAGAAGAAAACCCTCTCTAGCCTTTCATGTTGAGTAAGGGAAAACAATCCACGATTCAGTATGCAAGCAGAGGCCTTGGTGGCCTAGTACAGAAATTCCCTACTGCATCCAAGATTCAGGTTTATTAAGGGCATGAGGGGCTACTGAAAGCCCCTGGTGTCTGGGGGTAAGGCCTGGCATGTGCCTGGGTGAGTAGAGAGGGTTTCCCCAACCCAGGGCTGCTTGAAAGTGTACCTCTCGACTCTACCTCGCCAAAGTCTTTGGGCCTGAACATGGCTGAATAGCAGGGATGGTGGCCCCAGAGGTCAGTATCTTTCCACATTCTCACACTTCGGGCAGGGCTGATGCCAGTCCCTGTCTAGGGAGGTGACTCCATCAGTGAAGTGTACTTCCTTGTCACATTTGAGGTAATTTGGTCTGGCGGATTCTAGTCCTGGATGAGTGGCTGCAGCTAAGAGGAAATTGACTGTGGGCTCTGTACTCCAGTACAGGAAATTTTAATAATCATGGAAAAAAATTAACTTACAGGTATGTATGTATTTATGTGTACACAAGCATTCCATAGCACATATGTGGAGCTAATGTGCTAGAATTGTTTCTCTTTCCCACCATATTGGTCCCAAAGATTGTACTTGGGTTGGGAGGCTCAGTGGCAAGTGCTGTCTTGCTGGTCCAAGACTTAAAAGATTTTATTTTTTATAAACAGACATTTACTGTCCAGATTGCCTGTTCCCAAATATCTGGCAGCTACTTCCCAAATTGCCACACAGAGGCTCATATTAATTATAAATGCTCAGCCGATAGCTCAGGCTTTTTACTAACTAGCTCTTACAACTTAAATTAACCCATTTCTATTAATCTATGTATTGCCACGTGGCTTGTGGCTTTACCTGTCCCCTAGCATGTCTTGCTTTCTGGGTGACTGGCTGGTGTCTCTCCTGACTCTGCCCTTCTTCCCATCATTCTCAGTTTGGCTTTCCCACCTAACTTCCTGCCCAGCTACCAGCCTGTCAGCTTTTTATTAACCAATGAGAGTAATATGTATTCATAGTGTAGAAAAGGATTGTTCCACTACAATTTTTAGCTATGTGTATGCATGTATTTATGTGTCTGGTGGTGGTATGTATGTATGTATACATGAATACAGTCAATGCTCATAGGGACCAGAAGAGGGCAGATTCCCTGGAGCTACAATTGTAGGTGGTTGTAGATATCTTATGTGGGTACATGGGATCCAAACTCAGGTCCTCTGGAAAAACAGCAAGCACTGATAACCACTGAGCTATCTCTCTAGTCTCTCTGCCCCCAGAAGACTTTAACGAGAAAGGAAAGGGCCTCTCAAAGCTTGGCCTGGGAAACTATGGGACATTTGGGGTGGGGGGATCAGTCTAATTGCTTTGGAAGGGAGGAAACTGAATATTAGAACTACTGGAGGCAAAGGCTGCATAATTTGAGGCAATTTGAGCAACTGATGCTGTTCTGTTCAACGGATGTAACCTGCCTGTCAAATGTGGTGGTATTGTGTTCCCCAAAATATTGTGTACCTTAATAAACTTATCTGGGGTCAGAGACGGAACAGCCACAATATTAAACAGAGGTTAGGCAGTGGTAGCACATGCCTTTAATCCTAGCATTCCAGAGACAGAAATCCCTCTGGATCTCTGTGAGTTCAAGGCTACATTGGAAATGGCCAGGCATGGTGACCCACGCCTTTAATCCCAGAAAGCGAGCCTTCAATCCCAGGGAGTGGTGGTAGAAAGCAGAAAGGTATATAAGGCGTGAGGACCAGAAACTAGAGGCATTTGGCCTGGGTAGGCATTTGGCCTGGTGAAGCATGTGGCTGGTTAAGCATTCAGGCTTTCAAGCAGCAGTTCAGCTGAGGCCCATCCTGGATGAGGACTCAGAGGCCTCCAGTCTGAGGAAACAAGACCAGCTGAGGATCCGGCGAAGTGAGATAGCTGTGGCTTATTCTGTCTCTCTGACCTTCCAGTGTTCACCCCAATAATTGGCTCAGGTTTGATTTTGTTAATAAGACTCTTTAAGATTCATGCTACAGTCAAATTGCCTTCTCAGCATTTATACTTATGCCTATAGATAATTGCTGACGTCAACCATGGTCGGAGACACTTTTTGAAGTGGGTGGTGGCTACCGCAGGGACTCATAACCAGTCAAACTGCTGGGAATAAGTGACAGTTACGGTGTCAGGCAGTCCAGTGCTCAGCCCCAAATGGGAGAAAATAACCATTCACCACACCACCCTCATCTCAAGGCTCAGGGAACATGAGCTGTTTCCTCCAGGGTGGATGTGGTCCTTGCCATCGGAAATCTGGTGAGACCCCCTCCACAGGACTGATGACTCATGGGAGCAGGGAAGGCTCAAGATGCCCCTCCCCTCCCTGAGAATGTACAAGCAGTTAACACTTGCCAGGAAGGGGACAGCTCTTTGGTGGTGGAGCTGTTGCCCATGTTCCTGTCAGCATTCCAGTTGGTTCACTAAGCTGTAGACTTGAAGGAATCCTTTCTTTTGATCTTTCAGGAACAGAGGGCAATGTGACAATATTCTGGATTTGATCTCGAGGTAGAGTGGGGTAGAGTCCCATCCAAATGAGAGGCTGATAAGAAACTTTTG
The DNA here is from genome assembly GCA_902168415.1 of Peromyscus melanophrys. Classification (NCBI taxonomy): domain Eukaryota; kingdom Metazoa; phylum Chordata; class Mammalia; order Rodentia; family Cricetidae; genus Peromyscus; species Peromyscus melanophrys. The sequence continues at coordinate 40,250 of CABHPR010148060.1, read as the reverse complement.
ACAATGATGTCTCAGGCATACCCAAGGCAGCCCAGGTGACTCTTAGGTGGTAATCTTGAAGAACAATGACTGTTAATGGCCTATGTGTACCCCGATCAGCTTCTTCCTTTCTGTTGGTGTAATGATGGGGAACACCTTTAGTAGTGGCATCAAATCCACCGATCCATGACCTCACTGATTTTATGAAAGAAAATTCATTTCTGGTGGCCATTGAGTTAATTTGCAAGTCTCTGTTTCAAAGACCCAAAGTTAGTTGAAGATAGAGGAAGCTGAAACCCTGGTTGAGACAATGTTTGCCATGTGGACTTGTGATGAAATGCTACTTGATCCCTCAGATTAAGGTATTTGCTTCTAAGACCCACGTATACTATCTTTGGGCACTTTAAAAATTTTGTGTACATTACGCACACAACATGGAAAAATGTCTGTAGAGCTCTATTACGGGTAGATTATTTTTTTCCTGAGACAGTGTTTCTCTGTGTAGCCCTGGCTGTCCTGGAACTCATTCTGTAGACCAGGCTGGCCTAGAACTCAGAGATCTGCCTGCCTCTGCCTCCTGAGTTCTGGGATCAAAGGTGTGCACCACCACTGCCCTGCTTGGTAGTTTTTTTGATAGTACAGTTTTACTGGATGTTAACCTCCGAGAGACCACTGACTGATATCCTTGAGTCTCTTTGTTATAGGCGATCACATTGTTAAACCAGCTTCAGACTTGCTATGTATCTAAGGATGGCCTTGTTATGATGCTTATGTCCAAAACGTTCCAGAAGCTGGGCTTACAGGTATGCACTATCATGCTTAGTTTGTAAAGCGTTGGGGACTGAAATCAGAGCTTTGTGTATGCTAGGCAAATACTCTACCAACTGAGCCACACCACCAGCCCTGAAGAGTAATCCTTACCACTTTTTCTGTTTTGCTAGGGACTTGAACCCAGGGCCTCATGCATGCTAGGCAAGTAGTTTATCACTGAGTTATAGACCAGTCTTCTTATTGCTTTTTATTTTGAGGTAAGGTCTTGTTATTATTTTGGTTTTTTGAGACAGGGTCTCACTCTGTAGACCAGTCTGGCCTTGAACTCACAGAGATCTGCCTTTGCCTCTGGAGTGCTGGGATTAAAGACGTGCACACCAGTTCTGACTCAATGTATATATTTGTGACCAGCATTGTCTAAGTCATTTTAAACATAGATCTTTATGGTTCAGAGCACGGTGATTGTAACTAAATCTTAGAGATTCTTGAGTTTGGCACCAACTTTTCTCTTGTAGCCTTAATGAATACTCTGCCTTTTCTGAAGTGGTTGAGCCTTTGCTGGCGTACACTCCCGTCTCTGAAATGACTTCAAAAGTATTCATACTTGGTAATGACCCATCATCTCTCCTCATTTTCCTCCTGCCTTTCTTGAGGTTATCATTCCTTTCTCCACCATCCCTCATGCTCCCATCAGTGAAGGAAAATGGAGATGTTCTTATTGAAGACTGATTCCAGATTAAAGGGCAGACTGGACAGAGAGGGATCAAAGTGAGTAGACCTCCATTACCAAAGAACACGTCTGTGAAGGGCCCATTGAGGTCCCTCAGGCAAATAGCGTCGTTATTTTAGAAGACAATTTTTTTTTCCTGTAAAAGGTTTTGACTACGTGATCTATGCATCCACTCCAGGGATAAATTCTGTGGCTGTAAATGTATTTGGCATGCATGTTCCCCTTTGGGTGCTGTATTTGGCATTAGGATTCCTGACAGGAAAAGATAAGATGAAGCCGTATAGTTTTGTGAGGTTTGTGGTTTGACAAGCAGAAGCACAATCTTGCATTGTCAGAGATGGCATGGGTGGCAAACCAGAAAGCATGGTGTGGGGTCCTGGAGAGAGAGAGAGTCTATTGCATCGATGCAGAACTCAGATGATGATGGTGCATCACATGGAGCCAGTTTAAGCAGACAAGGTCAGATGCTCAGTCTCACAAACAACACCCTTCCCCAACAAAGACCAAACAGATCACTTAAAATGAAATATAGAACTCAGAAAGGGCAGAGTCCAGGATTTCAGCTCCTCTTTTTTTTTCTTTTTTTCTTTTTTCTGTGCTTTAGGGTCAGAGACCAAGCTGAAACAAACAGGGAACAGGAAACATTAGCACACATCTCTAAAATTTCATAGCAAGAGGTGTGTGTGTGTGTGTGTGTGTGTGTGTGTGTGTGGTGGTGGTGGTGGTGGTGGTGGTGGTGGTGGTGGTGGTGGTGGTGGTGGTAGTGACTAAGGCAACATAGATTTTGGCCATCCATGGTCACATGCTGATTCTTGGGTCGGTTAAGGTGTGAACTGTTTTTTTTGTGATTGGTAGCTCCCAATGTAGCTGAGGATTGAGTTTCCCATTGGTAGAGTGGCTACCACTGTGTAGCTCTGGCTGGCCCGATATTTGTAATATAGATCAGGCTGGCCTTGAACTCAGAGATCTGCCTGTGTTTGTCTCCTGAGTGCCTCTTTCAAAAGCCCATCAAGTTGTGCTTCGTGGCTCAGGTTTGTCAGCCCATTACTTGGGAGGCCAAGGCAGGGGGACTGCTGTGAGTTCGAGGCTAGCCTGCAACACAGAGTGAGACTTAGTCTCAAAATAAAGCACAGACTGGAAAGATAATGACTCAGTAGTTAAGAGTGTGTGGTTGGTATGTAAAATGAATAGAAAAAGGAAAAAAAAGTCAATCTCTTAAAAAAAAAAGGAAAAAAAAGTCAATAAAAAATGAATTAAAAAAAAAAAAAAAGAATGGCTACTGCTTTGGCAGAGGGACCTGAGCAGGATTTCCAGACACCATGCCACCGTGCTGGGCATCCACAGCTGCCTGTAACTCTGTCTCCATGGGTCTGATGCCTCTGACCTCTGTGGCGCACACACACACACACACACACACACACACACACACACACGCGTACACACACGCACACACACACGCGCGCATACACACACACATGCGCACACACACACGTACACACACACACACGTACACACACACACACACACAGAGTCTTCAAGCAAAGGAAAACAAACAGTAACAATAAACAAACCCTAAAGCTCCATGATAATGAAATCGAAGCTCATTGTACCTTAAGGTTTCTAAGTCTTTAAAAAAATTTCTGACTTGGCTTCTGATTGACGTTTACCTGCCCAGCATTTTTTTTTTCTGTCTGTCTGTCATCTGTGATTTTCATGGCAATGACTGGCAGGCTGGACCCAATAATCTGTGCTGTACACAAATTAGCTAGAGGTGAGATAGTCAGCTGAGCACGGCAGAGCTCACCAGTGAAGCCTACTTCAGAACCAAAGAACAAAACAAAGCAGCAGCAACAAAACAAGACAAAGTTCATCTGATAAAGACTGTGCTGATGTCCAACAAAATCAGGTTAACTTGCTGAGCCAGAGGGGACCCCCCCCCCCACCAGAGAGCAGAGAGGCCTTGGGGCCCCTGGCCAGATAGAGGGAGGCACAGCTTTTCACAGCACTCCGGAGGAGTGAGGTTTGCATGAAAATGCAACTAAGCAGTATGTGCTAGCTCAAGGCAAGGCTGGGATGTGTGTACAGAGATTGACATCAGGCTTAGGCTGAGACAAGGAAAACTTCGGATCTTCGTTTCCTTGGAAACTACAAAGTGAAGACGGTGTAGAATGCTGGGTGCTGATCCCTTATCTGGTGCTGTGCACCTGGGGTGCAAATTCAGGCTGTGTTAAAATGCCTTCGATGCTCCAGGCAGGAAGGAGGTGTTTCATTCTCACTGTGATTTTTAACAGTTGAGTTTCTGACACCATCGTTTTTGAAAACAAGTTTCTTCATGTCCTTTTGTTAATTAAAAAAAAAAAAGTAGATTTTTAAAAAACAGCTACACAGAGGACACATCCTCTCCGTAGAAATCGGATTATGCCGGGTACCAGGATCTCCTGAGAACAGCAGCCTGACTTCCATAGCCCAACACCAGGAAGTGACTTGGGGTGGAAATGTCTTGACAGCTACAAGAACACAGAGAAGGACTTTTGGAGTTTGTGTTCTTGAGGTGAATATCTGTTCACCGACTTGTTCTGTGAATATTTATTGAGAGCCTACTGGGTGCCACCCGTTGTAAATGAGATAGTTTCTCTCCTTGAACAGTTTATAGTCTGTTGAGGGAAAACTGGGAAGCTGGGAACAAGCCCATTACGCCACCATGAGGCCAATAGCGGGTACTGGCATAAATTTGTTTTAAACAGCAGAAGGTGACGGCTTTGTGGACTCTAACCTGGGAATTTGTTCCCATCCCTGGTGAGACTAGACAGTGAGAGTGGAAAGGGGAGGTTCTGAGACAACATCCGTTTTGAGAACGTTGGCGAGCATGCTGATGCTGGTGACCCACCGTCCAGATCTGGATCTCAGAGTACCCCCAGACTCTCTACGGCTCACCCGCAGCTGGAACAAGTCACATGCACGTGAGCAGCCGCCCCTCCCTGAACTTTCAGCCCCCCCCCCAACTTTCTCCGGTGTGCAGGGAGTTTCCTAAGCCTGCTCATAGGGTAGCTTGGAAATGCCGGGTATGACACTTGTCCTGGAAGCGACCACTGACAACAATGATTGCTCCTTAATGTGTGGCCTCCAAGGTTCCGTCTGTATAGTTTCTCGGAGGATTCCCAGAAGGACTGAACTCGGTATCTCCAGGTGGCAGCGCTGTGAGCATCCTCAGATCCAAGACTGAGTGGACAGGCCCGGTCTTTTGTAGGCCCAGTATAGCCACCACGCTGCTAAGTTCTTGAATGCAATGCCCACATCATGCCCCCCAAAGAGCCTTCATGACACGCCTCCACATCACCTGGTTCTTATGTTCTTTCCGCCTTCCAGGACGTTCCCTGAGCCCTGGAGGGGTAATACAGATGACACTCAACAGTGACGCTCAGCACCTTGACCAGGTGCGAGTCTGCATCAATCACTATTTGCTGCACCAAGAAACTTCTCAGACCAGGGCTGAGGGCCACACTAGTCCTCGGGTAGAAACACATACATTTCAGAGGCATTTTGGCCTTAAGTATTTGAGCTTAACTGTACTGGCAGGATTTGAAGCATGGTAACTTGCTTCTCTCAGGAAATCAAGCGCTTAATGGACAATGGCTGCTTCTCACCTACATGCTAAGTAACTCTATTTCCAAGCGGAACAGTATTCGGCTCCTATTATCCCCATGTCACGGATAATTAAGGAATAGCTGGTGAAGGGTGTGCTGGTCCAGCTCTTTGGGGCTAATCCTCTATGTAGGAAGCTCCTTAGGTTTTTCTGTCAAATTTATCAAGTCTGAAAAAAAAAAAAACCCACCAAAACACTCACTGAGAAATGAGAATTCAACTCTCTTAATGACAGGCTGTCTTCTAGGGACAGTTTATTTCAGGAAATGTCATTTGACCCCATTTACTCAAGTAGTTATGCCAGAAACTAAATAGTACTTCATGCCAAACATGTGCCCTCGGGTCCTAAGATGATGGTGATAACGACGTGTCCAAAATGTGATGGTGATGACAGTCGATTTCCTTGCTCATCCCTTCTCTCTCCTCCTAGGCTCTTCCATGATAATAGAATCGAGCTGAGTTCACGGCTCTCTAGCTGGAGAGCAATTCTCACATATTCCTTTGTAGCTGGATATGGTCCATGCTGTGACTAACAGAATTTGAGCAGAAATGATGCATCTTCCTCTTTTCTTGTCAAGGGGAAGTCCCTGGGCTTAGACCTTCCACCCTTCCCATTGGCTATCTGGGTGATGCTTAGAAGAATCTCAGGTACCGGGTATTGAGTACAGCACCTGTGTTACCCTCAGTCTCTGAATAACTGTATGGCCTATGCCAGCTACTTGCCGACTTGTAATACTTACGCATGTGAGGAAAACAAACCTTTCTCCTTTAAGCCAACTTGTTAGGTCTTTTTATTATTAGAGCAGTTCAACTCTGTGCTGTTAGTTGTTGTTGTTGTTGTTTTTTTTTTTGTCAATGTGACATCATCTGGGAGGAGAGAACCTCAACTGAGAAAATGTCTTCATCAGATTGGCCTGTGGGTGAGTCTGTAGGGAACTTTCTGGATTAGAGATTGATGTGGAAGGGCCTGACCCATAGTGGGTGTTGGCATCCCCTGGGCAGGTGGTCCTGAGTTGTATAAGAAGACAAACGGAGCAAATCAGTAGGTAGTGTTCCTCCATGGACTCTGATTCTCTTCCTGCTTCCAGGTCCTAAGTTCCTGCTCGGTTTTCCCTTGATGATGGACTGGAAGCTGTAAACTGAAATAAACGCTCTCTTCCCCGAGTCACCTTTGGTCACAGTGTTTATCACAACAGCAGCAGAAATCAAACTAGGACAGTCTCTTAGTCTCACTCATGCACACACAGACACACACACACACACACACACACACACACACACACAGACACAGACACACACACGTACACACACATACACACACACACACACGCACACACACACATACACACATACACACACACCACACACACATACACACACGCACACACACGTACACACACACGCACACACATGTACACACACGCACACACACATACACACGTACACACACACGCACACACACGTACACACACACACGCACACACACACATATGCATACACACACGTACACACATACACACGTACACACACGTACACACACGTACACGCACACGCACGCACACATACACATATGCACACACACATGTACATAATAATCTATTTTTTGACTCCATGTGCCCCTTAAATTGATTGTCATGCATTTGTTTAGAGCATTCAAGATGAATGTTGACACTTCCTACGTCAATGTTAGAAATGTAGGCACTGTTTGTCCTTGTCCAATTCATCAGTTTTTCTTTATCCATCCATTATATACATTGTGTTGAGACCCAGTATGTATAGAACTCTTTGCTATAGGGTATACAGGTGTACGGATGACTCAAAAATGAATGCTTTCAAGAAACTCAAGTTTAGAGACTTCACAGAAAGTAAAAACATTAAATTAGGGATACTTACGAAAATTTTTTCCCTGCAGAATTCAATTAGAATTGAAAAGAACTTGGTTTCATTTGTGTTATTTCCTTATTACTATTTTTTTTGAGAATGTTCTGTCTGGTATGTTTGTGTATCCATTTTCAAGGACGGTGTTTACAGGGCAAATTACCATTTTTGGTTAATGACAATAAAGCATGCAGTGTGCAGGCTCCGCATCACAGCGTACACTCAGCCTCTTGTCCATCCTGCCCCCAGTCTCTGGAGAGTATTAAACACTGGAAAGGCTGGCGCCACGTCATTGAGTCCTTCAGGCTTCCTGTGTGCTAGGGAATTAATTCCTAAGGCTCAAACAGAATCCTAAGTGATGAGGCTAAGGAGAAATTGAGAAGACTCCAGGGGTTGTCAGGTAAGAGTCATTTTCTTTTCCTAGGGGGTAGGTTTATAGACATATACTTTGTTTTATTTTTTTCCCCACACAAAATCTCTTTTATTATGAATTAACACAAAACAAAACCCTTACTAAGTAGCTTGTAAGATCTACAGATGTGCTGTTTTTAAATAGGACTACAATAGCTATCTAGTCAGACTTTGTCACTGTGTCATGTTTTTCCTGACATGCTGACTACAACTGTCCAGTTGTGAGATCAAACAGTTATCGAAGGAGGTTATACTGTTTGAACTGGATACTGTTCAGAATCTAAGTTTCACCAGACATCAGTCTTGTTAAGTATTAATATGGCTATAATTGTTTTTGTTTTTACAAATGCTCTCTCCTCCTCCCCTCTCTTTTCCTCTCCTCTTTTTTCTCTTTCTTTGTATTGTTTGTTTATTTTGATTTTTTTTTTGAGATAGAGTCTCATTGGAGTCCAGGATGGCCTCAAACTTGCTATGTTAACAGAGGCCAGCCTTGAACACCTCCTGATCCTTCTGCCTTTCCCTCCAAAGTACTGGGTTTACAGGCCAGGCACCACCATGCCGCCTGTGCTTGGCCTGTAAAAGTCTTTCCTTTCCTTCATAGGCCAAGAGGGAAAGAGGCAGGTGAGAACATAGACAGATGAGAACAACTTCAGATAGTAAAGAGGTAGAGAGAAATCGAGGCAGGGATAGAGGCAGAGAAGAATCTGAAATAATACTTGTTAGAGAAATAGAGAAAGTAATTCCAGTCGAAAACTGTGGTAAGAAGGAACCTGCAAGTCTCTGAACTTTGATTGAGCAAGGAGATATGAAGTAGTATGAAGCACATCCAGAGTTTTCCATCTTGTGGAAAGGGGGACCCAACTAGTTATGGTCTGATGTGTGTTCTGTGGATTATGCCACAGGCACAAAGCTTTTGGAGATTTAAAGATTGTAGATTGGTGTTCGATAGCAGAACCAAGGAGAGGAGAAAACACTGGCAATTTAGTGGTTGGACAGATGTAGTCAAGATCTAAAACTCAGGGAAAGATGCCTGTCCATCCCAGAGCATGCTGGGAGGAATGGTTGGGTGCTTTCAAATTCTCAGAAATGGGCTTCCTGGAAAGATCTCTGGGGATGTTTATTTTGTCACTGACCAAGAAGAATGGAGTCTTGTCTGTATTCTGCTGCAGTGCAAACACAGCATGTTGTAGTTCAGAGGAAATGGAATGATGAGTACTGTCTGCTTGGTGCTTTGGCTGTCTTGTTCTAACATCCCTAGGTCATCTTGTGCCTTCTGTGTAAGGAACAGCTCATTACCTTACTAAAGTTTTGTGGTTCCTCGTTCTGACCACATCCCCAATTCATCCTTGGTCATAGGTTGCAACGGTAGACTGACTCCTCTTCAGTGTTCTCTGGGCTCTTAAACTTAGTGCCCTTAAAATACTATGTTAGCTTAAAAAACAAAAAACATGCCCACGTTCTGCATCATTAGTCACACAGATCTGCCAAGTGTTTGGTTTTGTGCTATTTGGTTCTGAATATATATATATATATATATACACACACACACACATACATACATATATGTAGATATACATGTATATATATATGTATATATATATATATATTTAACTTTGGGGTCTCTCTATGTAGCCCTGGGTGTCCTAGAACTTGATATGTAGACCAGACTGGCCTTGAACTCACATAGATTCACCTGCCTCTGCCCCCATGAATGCTGGGGTTAAAGGCATGAGCCACCACACCACACCTGACGTGATTATATTCTTAATGCAAATGACTTTAAAATTTAATTGTAATTAAAGTACTAAAGAGGACACAATAGGCTTCACATCTTCTGTTTACTGGAATGATGGGTGAGGGCACACCAGACTTCCTAAGGATACCTTTAATTGTTGTAGAACATCCTATCTTAAAAGAGGAGCCCCAGGGTGGTGGTGGTGCATACCTTTAATCCCAGCCCTCGGGAGGCAGAGGCAGGCAGATCTCTGTGAGTTTGAGGCCAGCCTGGTCTACCAAGTGAGTTCCAGGGTAGCCAGGACTGTTACCTAGAGAAACCTTGTCTTCAAAAACAAAACAAAACAAAACAAAACAAAACAAAACAAAACAAAACAAACAAAAAAACCCAAAAAAACAAAAAACAAAAAACAAAAAACAAAAAAAAAAAGAGGAGCCTTTCCAGTAAGCCAATGAATCTATGCAGCCACAGCCACATTCAAAGTGCAGAACGGAAAATGAAAGGATCCCGTTGCGTTCTACAGGGAGATGGGAGACGGGGGTGTGAAAACAGTTATCAGCAACCACTGTGCCATGAAAAAGGGAAAGTGGAGCAGGGAAGGAGGGCTGGGTAGCAATTACAGACAGAGTGGTTGTGAAGGTGACGTTTGAGTACAAACGTCGAAGAGGTGAGAGCCTTGGTCACGGAGCCATGCTGAAGAACATTCCAAGCAGAGGAAACAGGAAGTGCAGAGTCCTCCACAGGGAGTGTCTGGCTGATCTGAAGAACAGCAGACCAAAGTGATGAGTACCAAAAGTGACGGTGAGGGATGGGGAGACGGCTTGGGAGGTAAAGTGCTTGCTGGGCAAACATGAGGACCTGACTCCAATCCCCAGAACCCGAGTAAAACACCCAGTGGATGCTTGTAAGCCCAGTGCTGGGGAGGCAGAGACAGGCGGATCTCAGGGCCTTGCTGGCTTAGCTTCGCTTAACTGGCAAGCCCCAGGTTCTAGGGAGAGACACTGTCTCCAGAGGTGGATGGCTTTCGAGGAACAACACTCAAAGTTGATCTCTGGCCATCACGTGCACACATGTGCACTGACCCACACCTGCAGGGCCCTCCTCCTCCACCAGGTTAATTATAAGTGAAAGCGAAGCCGGGCGTTGGTGGCGCACGCCTTTAATCCCAGCACTCGGGAGGCAGAGGCAGGCGGATCTTTGTGAGATCGAGGCCAGCCTGGGCTACCAAGTGAGCTCTAGGAAAGGCGCAAAGCTACACAGAGAAACCCTGTCACAAAAAAAACAAAAAAAAAAAAAAAAAAAAAGTGAAAGCGAGAGATAAAAGAGAGAGAAAAGCCAGGGTCACATCACTTAGCATTCTGTAACCTAATTCATCTTTTCCTCAGTTGAACAGGGAGCCTTGGGAGGTTTTAAGTAGAAATGGCTTACATTTCACAAGCACTTCCTTGGGAGTGTTGAGGGTATATTTCAGGAGAAAGGGCAGAACAGGGACCCATGGAAGTTGTTACAGTCATCAGGCAAGAGAGATGAGGGTGTCTTGCCCCAAGGTGTTTGCAGTAGAAATGGTGACAGATGGGTCATTTCTAGATAGCTTTCTACAAAGGCAGAGTCAGCAAGATTTCCTGTGCAGGGGAGAGGAGTGTGGGGTAAGTCCGGGGCTTTGGGGTCTGTACAAGTAAAAGACTTCAGCTGTCAAGACTTTTTTTTTTCTATTTAGACAGGGTTTCTTTGTGTAGCCCTCACTGTCCTGGAAACTCACTTTATAGATCAGGCTGACCTCGAACTCACAGAGATCCACCCGCCCCTGACTCCCCAGGGCTGGGACTAAAGGCGTGCACCACTAAACCTGGCTTAGCTGTCATGAAGTTAAGTGAGGGAAAAAAAGGGCAGGGGCAGATTCAGGAGAGAACTGTTGTGGACGTTGATTGTTGTAAACAACAAAGAAAACTTGACACATTTCAGTTATTCATTGAAATAAGTGTACTAGGTCCAGAGACAAAGTGTAATAGGGGTGAGTGACTCTCCACCAGGCTTGGATTAGGAAGTGACCTGGGAGCTGGCTTCTGGAAAACGTGTAGGAGTCTACCAGGTGTGTGCACACTCATGGGTGTGTATGAAGGAGTCCTGAGGGTTCTAGGGAGAGGAAGGAATACACAAGCTTTGTGAATGTGCAAAGCCCGAACCAAACTTGACAAATGTGTTATCTTGTAATTACCACCTCCCTGGAGTTTGTAGCCCAGGGAATCTTATGACAGAAAATGAAATATCTGATCTTTTCAGCAGCAGCAGACAGGTTTGTGTTATTGCATGCTTCTCCAATTCCATTTAAAGTTATTTAAGATGTCGAAAGTGATACAAAAGTAGTTCAATGTCACCGAGTTCCTTTAAGCTGTGATTCTTGAGATAAAAATGAAAGTCATTGAAAAAGACAGAGACAGCTAGTTCTGAAGAGCTTGTTTCCCTGAGGTGACCACGGTCTCCTGTGTGGTGTCACACCCACACCTGCATCATTTTGATGTAGGGAGGCTCTCTCCCACTCTCGTAGAAAGTCTGTTAGAATCAGAAATCTCATGTCCATCAAAACATGGCTATTTCCTGGATTTACCAAGTCAAAGATGTGGTCAGCTTTTGATACAAAGAAAACATTTCTCTTTGATTAAAAAATACTGATGCTTTGTTTCACCAATGAGAAAGAACTCAGCCCAGGGTCCTATTTTGGAGATTGTCACTCAAAGGTGACAGACATCTCTAATTTCACAGCATTCCACAAATCTGTCCTCTTCCATGGGTTCACTGTCTTCACACTAACTGTGTCGAAGGGTGCTGACAAAGAAGCACATGCTCCAATTTTATGGCTGACAGAGCTGAAGTGTAGAATATTCCAGAGACCTGCAGGAAGACGTAAAGCGGGAATGTGTCAGGACTGACACTTGAATGGAAATTATCGGCTAGCTCTACGCAGTTCTTACTGCACTTTACTCTCCTTCGTTTCTGAGGGAAACTCGGGTTCTAGTATTTCAGCTGCTCCCCTGCCTGTGTGCATCATCACCATCATCACCATCACCATCACCACCATCACCATCACCATTACCATCACCATCATCACCATCACCATCATCATCACCATCATCATCACCATCATCACCATCATCATCATCATCATCATCACCATCATCACCATCATCATCATCATCATCAGCACACTAGGCTGGTCTGGCACTGGGAGGATGTGGCTGCTCTTTTACACCTAGGTCCTCTCCCCTTCCCCCTCCACCCCCTTTCTGGTCTCAGGTAGCCCATGCTGGCCTCAAATTTGTTATGAAGCCAAGGCTGGCCTTGAACTTCTTGCCTTTTCTCTCCAAGCGCTGGGGTAATAGGTATGTACCACCATGTCCATCTTACAGGCCTAGGTTTTGAGTAGTCAAGAGCAAGGGCCAATACCAACTGGTAGGGAGAGATACAGCAACTTGTCTCCGTGGAACTGTACTAGGTTAGCTTGGGGGTGATACATGGTGCAATGATGATCACAATGACCACGAGGATCCCAGTGACAGAGATGCCAGTGGTCCTCTGGGCCAGGATACATCCTAGAAGTAGCTTCAACTTCAAGGTGACACACACACAGGAGCAGCGTGGGCCATAGATGGATAGCAGCACACAGTGTAGGCTCCTTCCCTGGAGTAGTGTGGTTATGTGACCGCTAGGCAGCTTCCCAAGCTGCTGAAGGCCTGTGTGGATAGCAGTGTTCTTCAGTAGCAAAGACTGTAGATGTCTGGGCAGTGCTTAGGGCCACTGTGGGCTTCCTTACTTTTTCTCTTGGGGAGAGGTGTGTGCTGGTTTAAGCTGATCTTGACCGGGAAAACAGGGTGTAGAAATGAGGTGTTTCCTTCCATCGTTAAGTGACCGTCTTGAACTTCCGTGTTCTCCAGGGCTTCTGCCACTCCCTCGTAGCGCCACAGCAGCACTCTGACCAAAATGGAGGTTTTGGCTCATTGTTCTGGTCATCTTTCTGTGTGGTGGTGAGCCTGAGATACCTCTAGTTGGCCATTGTACTGATGTCTGAACCAGGCATCACAACGAATTAGACAAGCCAGCATGTGGAGAAGAGCTAGGCTAATTAAGAACGGCCCAGCAGCCAAGGTTCCATCCCATTCCAGAAGTTTAAACTCTTCACCAGTGGTGTGCCAGTCTTTGGATTTCCACTGGTGGTTGGCACAGGGTGGGAATCAGCGTGTACTTACTGCTCCGCAGGGAGCCGTACTGCCTGGCTCTCTCTCGACACTTGCTGATGGAAAGCTCCAGGCTCTACACATTGTTGCTTTTGGAGGCTAAGGAGCCATTAATTGTCATCAAAATGTTTGACACAGCTTCCCTCAAATGTTTTACAACAAAGTTGTATTTATATCTAAGCCAAGATTTGAGGATGGGCACAGGAAGCAAATGTTAGTGTTTATGTAACCGCTTTAGGCTGAACTTTGGGTTCATTCTTACTGCCAAGCATACCGTTTGGGTTCCAGCGTGATGTGTGCAGAAGATCGTCTTCACAGCTCCCAATCATTTGCTTGCTGGAGCTCACAGTCCAGATGTATAACACCAAAAGACTATGCTGTAAGAAAGTTCCAGATCCAGTGCTTATTCTAACCCTGTGAACGTGAGAAGAGAGAACACCAATATCAGAGAATTAAGGATAGAAAGAAAATGGGAAAATATGTTAAATTAATTGTGCACATTTATATTGGATAGTTTATCTACGATCCTACCACTACAGTCCCTCCCTCCCTCCCTCCCTCCCTCCCTCCCTCCCTCTCTCCCTCCCTCCCTTCACCCTCCCCCCCCATTTTGGCTCTTTACTTAGCTTTTTCAGTCTTTCAGAATATCAATATCTTCGAGGGACACAGGCCATTAGTTTGCAGACTGCCCTTAAATTGTGTTTATGTGTTTCTCTCCCTTTGATGAGATTTTGGGGAGGATGAAATACAAGGGATGGTGAGATTTCTCATGCACAGTTCCAGGAGGTGCATGATGTCGCCTCATCAACCATTTGGTTGTCATGCCTGCCAGTTTTCTCTGTTAAAAAGGTTGTTTGTTTTGTCCTTCGTAACTTGTAGATAATTTTTCAAAGAGATCCTTCGAGACTGTGTTGCTGTCTTCGTTACTTTTCTATTGCTGCGACAAAACACCATGGTCAAGGCAGCTTATAAAAGAAAGCATTTAGTTGAACTTACGGTTCTAGAGGGTTAGAGTTCATGACGGCAGAACAAAGGCATGGTGGCAGGAACAGCTGGGAGCTCACATGTGGATCCACCAACAGGCAGAACACACTGGGAATGGCGCAGTCCTCCAAGCCTGCACCCAGTGACACACTTCCTCCAGCAAGGCCGCCTCCCAGTCTTCCTCATACAGCCATCAACTGGGGACCAAGTACTCAAATGTGCAAGACTTATGGGGACATCTCATTTAAACCACCTCAGTAATTATCTTGTTTTGCAACAAAATTTTATCCAATGGTTTTAGCACCTTTGGACATGTCCTCTGGAATCACTTGTTCCTGTGGTGGCTGAAAAATAATTAGAAATAGTTTGATTATCTGTGTGTCTGTGTGTGGGTATGTATGTACATGTGAATGCAGGTATCTGTTAAGGTCAAAGGCATCAGATACTCCAGAGCAGGAGTTACAGGTGATTATAAGCTATACTGTGTGGGTGCTGAGAGCTGAACTCAGGTGATTATAAGCCACATTGTGTGGGTGTTGAGAGCTGGAGTTACAGGTGATTATAAGCCACACTATATGGGTGCTGAGAATTGAACCCAGATCCTCTGCAAGAGCAGCAAGTGCTCTTAACCACTGAGCCGTCCCTACCAGCCCAACAAAGCAACTTTTTAATTGAGTGAGTCTTAAAAAGTAGATTCTTGGGTTGAGGATGCAGCTCAGTAGATAGGGGAACAAATTGCTTGTTTATATATTAATAAAGAAGTATTTCATTTTGTGTAACTTAATTTATTTTGTTTTATTTATTTCATTCAGTTGGTTTAATTTTCACTTTCACAAGATTGGTTGCTGCCAGGCTGGGGTGTAGCTCAATGGTAGAGTATTAACCTAATGTGCAAAGCTCTGGGTTCAGTCCCCTGCACTGTAAAAAAAAACCCCAAAAACCAACCAAACAAAAAAACAACAAAAAGTAGATTGTTTTAACCTTAACATTTTTATTTATTTGTTGACAGTTTTATACACGCATATAGTGAATTTCAGTCATTTTCACACCATTACACTTTCCATCATTCTTTTTTAAAAATATTTTTATTTTATAATTAATTTAGTTTCACATATCAGCCACAAATTCCCCCATCCTCCCTCCTCCCACCCCCCAGCCCTCCCCCCAATCTACCCCCCATTCCCACCTCCTCCAAGGCAAGGTCTCCCCTGGGAAGTCAGCCCAACCTGGTAGACTCAGCCGAGGCAAATCCAGTCCCCTCCTCCCTACACCAAGGCTGAGCAAAGTGTCCCAGCATAGGCCCCAGGCTCCAAAAAGCCAGCCCAAGTAGCCCATCTCCTACTTTTGTGTCTTCTGTTTGTGAGCCACTGAGTTTGATTAAGGTTGCTTGTATGAGCACAAGTGGGAGGTTCTCTACGGGCTGCTTTTCAGTGGTTACACCACCAAAGAAGATGATCCGCCCTCCTCAGCAACCACTAACTACCAATAGTCCCTCAGGAAGGGCTGGGCCTCAGAAGCCCCTCCCCACTTGTGGTGAAAGGGACTTCCTTACATTTTTAATTCAGATATTATTACATCACATCTCTTCTTCCCTTTCCTCCCTCTAAACCCTTCCAAATCCCCCTTTATTCTCTTTCAAATTAATGGCCTCTTTTTCTTTATTACTGTGATATATATGTATATATGTGTATACATACATATATATATATACATATATATCTGTAAATATGTAAGTATGTGTAAATATATAAATACAACCTAACAAGTCTGTTTAGTGTTGCTTGTGTATATATGATTTCCGGGCTGATCGCTTTGTATTGATAGCCAGTTAGGAGGCTCATCCCTGGGAGAAACCGATTCAGCCTCTTTTAGCAGTCATTAGTTGCCTGTGGTTCTTTGCTCGGGTCTTGTTTAGGCAGCCATATTGTTGCGGTGTCACGGGGACTTCCCGGCCATTTCTAGGAGAGAGTCTCATTGCAGACTTGTTTCTCTGGCTCTGAGTCTCTTTCTGACCCCGCTTCTGGGACGTTCCCTGAGCTGTAGGTGCAGGAGTTGTGGAGTAGATGTGTCTGTTGGAACTGTGCATCCCAGGACCTGTGGATCTTTGGTATGACGACCAGTCGTGGTTTTCTGTAATGGTCTACATTTGCTGTAAAGAGAAGCTTCTTGGGTGTGGTGCGACAGCTACACTTATCTGTGTCTATCAGGACAAGTTTCAGAGTGCAGCTAGGAACTGTACTGCTCTAGGAAAGTGGCATCCCAGTCTAAGACCCGCGATCTCCCTGGTCGTGAGTGGTTGGCTAGGTTTCTAGTTCCAGGCCTGGTTTTCTTCCTCTTAAGTAGGTCTTAAGTCCAATTGGACAGTCGTTGGTTACTGCCAAGATAGGAGATAACAAGCCATGTATGCCATTGTTGTGGTATACAGGCATCACAGTTGGGTAGGACTATTGATGGTTTGCCCCCTTTGGCAGCTTGCACAGAACCTTCTGGTACTATGGAAGCTAGGCAACGGGAAGGAGGCTTTCAGGCTGGATCCAGCTAGAATCATCTGAGTCTTGTGTCCAAAGTGTGTGGTGTCTTTTGTAATAGAACTTACCTTCAACTTCGAGGAGGCAACCCCAGACAACAGCAATAGCCTATATTGTTTTGGGAGTACTTGGACCACCCTGACCAACAGCTTTAAGAAGGTTTCTCATGCATGACACTGGGGTTTTGTTAGGTAGTCTGTGGCTTTTGCGGGGAGCATTGTCAGCCCAAGTGGCATACTCAAACTTTTAATTTTTCCTGCATTTGCAAACTTTTAATTTTTGTTTTGCCTACATACATGCCTGCTGTGGGATGTCTTTCTGTATGCTGTGAATGTGTGTTACTCTGATTGATTGACAAATAAAGCTGCATTGGCCTATGGCAAGGTAGCATAGAGGCAGGCAGAAATCCAAGCAGATAGACAGGAAGATAAAGGAGAGGCAGAGAGACACGGCTAGCCGCCGCCAGGAGAAGCAAGATATAAAAGTACCGGTAAGCCACAGACACGTGGCAAAGTATAGATTTATAGAAATGGGTTAATTTAAGATATAAGAGCTAGCTAGCAAGAAGCTTGAGCCATAGGCCATGGCCATAAGTTAGTAAATAACATTTTGAGTGATTATTTTATAAGTGGCCATGGGACCACAGGGCTGGGCAGGCACGGAGAAACTTCTGGTTACATACGCCTGTGCACTATGTGTGTTTGTGTGTGATGCCATGGAGGCCAGAAGAGGGCATCAGATCCCCCGGGACTGGAGTTACAGATGGTTGTGAGCTGCTGTGTGGTTTCTGGGGATTGAACACAGGCCTGTGCTCTTAACCACTGAACTATGTCTCCAACTCCCAAGGGACTCAGTCTTGTGCAGGTACCTGGAACTACAGTGAGTTCATGTGAGTTAACTGTTTAACATCCTTTGAGAGAAGTCTTTCTCTGCTGCAACATCATTAGTTACTGAACTCAATATCCTCTGGTTTCCCAACCTAAGCACACTTTAATAGTTTTATGTCTTGATTTGATGGTGGGCACTGCATGTTTAAATGCAAACTATCAGACTTAAACAGCTTCCTGAAATAGTATCTATAATGTAAACGTCCAGTCATTAATGTATATTCATCACATATATGCACAGCTGTCAAACATTTATAAATGTTTGATTTTCCCACTAGATTTTATTTACAATTGTCTAAAAATGCTTCTCTTTTTATAACTAATTGTATTAATTATAATGCAGAGGACATAATGGGACATGAAAATATAGATGCCTTCTTGGGAGGTTTTATTTTATATGTAACATTATTAGCCCCTGAATTAAACAATATTGAAGTACAACCTTTATTTTCCTCCCTCCCTCCCTCCTTCCCTCCCTCCTTCCCTCCCTCCCTCCCTTCCTTCTTCCCTTGTGCAGGATCTTAATCCATAGCCCAGGCTGCCTTGAAATTCACTATATATCCCAGTCTGGGCTTGAACTCATGACTATGTTTCTGCCTTAACAATACCTGGCTATTTATTTACTTACTTTGAGACCAGGTCTTGCTGTTAGCCCGGACTGGCCTGGAACTCTGCTCCCTCTGCCCTGGTCTCCTGAGTGCTGGGATTGTAGACGTGTGCTACCACTGCCAGCTGGAATGTAATATGTTATAATACGAGGGTCACACATGGATTTATTCTGGCTCACTTTTTCTTGCCATTTTCATGGATAAAATGTTTTTACCAAGATGGACTCATTCAATTTTGATCACAGCACTATGAGGTAGGTGCTATTGGGGAAACTCAGGCATAGAGAATTCATGCAATTTGCACTATTTAGTGGATCTGTGACTCATCAACCTATCTTCCAGAGTTCTAAGGCTGCGAGAGTGATGGCCAAGAACATAAAGATAGGGTGTCACCTGCTCCACGTGGAGCCTCACACTCAATGTGATCACTACACTCTTCTTACAGTTAAAAAAAAAGTTTCAAGGTCAGGGGAAAGAGGTTATGTTAAGTTCCTTCCAGGGGAATATAAAATATGCTCCGGTTAAGCTGATCTTACCAGGCAGATGTGTTCCAAGACATTGGACTATTTCTGGATGTTGCAAATGTTTATCGGGTCATCAAACTCTTGTATAAAAATACAAGCAAAATCACCCAGAAATGTTTATGTTCCACCAAATGAATTCAGTGTGTGAAGTGGGAGTTCTGCCCCCAACTCCCATATGCTTCCCCCTCCCATAAACCGTTTCTGCACAGCTGTAAACAGCAAGTCTGAGGTGTACACGCCAGTGTTTACAGAATTCTCCCCAAGTCAGACTAGTGGGTCACTTTCCTTACACAATTGAAGAAGTGTGGCAAGGTTTTTAATATTATCATCATCATCATCATCATCATCATCATCATCATCACCATAATCATTATTTTACATGCATGTATGTGTCTTATATGTGTGGGTGGGTATGCTCACCTATATAGGCATGTGTAGAAGCCAGAGGTCAATGTCAGGATGTCTTCTTCCTCAATCATATTTCCACATTATTTCACTTACTTACTTACTGTGCACTTATTTATTTGTGTGTGTGTGTGCACTCATGTGCTATGGTACAGCTGTGGGGGGTCAGAGGACAACCTGCAAGTGTTGGTTTTCTCCTTCTGTAATGTGGGTTTCAGGATTGAACTCAGGTTGTCAGGCTTGGGAGAAGGTCGCTTCACCCACTGAGCCATCCATCTTGCTGGCACTTAAACATTTTTTTATTTTTTTTTTTGAGACAAGGTCTCTCATTGAATCTGGTACTTGTCATTTTGGCTAGACTGGCTGGGCAATGAGCCCCCAGCATCATTCTGTCTTCTCCCCTCCCTCTCCTGTGGTGGGGATGGGGTTACAGGCTATGTGCCCATACCCAACTACATGAGAACCTGTCTTCCAAATTTCTGTCAACATTACTAAAGTATAACTTACACACAATGTGATACATTCATTTTAAATGAAGACGTAATTTTTAATCATAAGGTTTCTTTTTTTTCTTTTTTCTCTCTAGGATCACAGCCAGCATGGGGACTTGGAAGACATTTTGGTTGATCATCTCCCTTGCAGCTAGTCTGGGCTTCATTAAGTCACAAATGATTGGTAATATATGAAATTCTTAAACTCCAAATGCTTGCTTGCCGGGGACCTGGTAGTAGTGACAATTTTAAAAGGAAATATGATGGGAGCATCATAATTAATAAAACGGAATAGATTCCTTGAAGGAGAATTTCCTTGGAATCTGGAAGCACTTATTGAGGGATGAGTACTTGATTTTTAAAAAATACTTAACCCCAAATGGTAAGATATATTAAATATATAAATATATTAAAAGCATTGTGCTTATGAATGTATTATCAGACTCTAAAAAGCCTGTTGCAGGGCTTTGCAAGAGTTGTGTGGTCTGCTTTGTCTCCATGACAGAGCTGTTCTGAGGGGAATTATCATCATGAGGTGGGTACTTTTGTCCAATGCTAGCGAATATGGGTACATTCACATGGTGTACATATAGGTGTGTTCATGTGTGCTTTTGGGTGCTTGTGCACATGTGTGTGCATGAGGACACTAGAGACATGACCTTTTCAATCACTTTCCACCTTTTTTTTTTGTTTTTTTGTTTTGTTTTTCGAGACAGGGTTTCTCTGTGTAGTTTTGGTGCCTATCCTGGATCTCACTCTGTAGACCAGGCTGGCCTCGAACTCACAGAGATCCGCCTGGCTCTGCCTCCCAAGTGCTGGTTTAAAGGCGTGCACCACCACTGCCCGGCCCACTTTATTTTTTGAGACAGGATTTTTCACTGAACCCAGAGCTTAATTTGGGTAGGCTGGCTGGCCAGTGAGCTCTCTAGTGCTGGGATTCCAGGTGTGTACTGTGGTACCCAGTTTCTACATGGGTGCTGAGGATATGAGCTCAGGTCCTCATGGCTGCAAACACTTTACTGAGTCATTTCCCCAGCCCATTTGGCAGTCATTTTAATAGCTTGCATAGACTTTTCAAGATGAAAGTCTTGTCAAGGGAAGATATTTTTGAGTGGCTTGAAACTCCACTGAGACACTGTTGAAGCCCCACTGAGACACTATTGAGCTTTAAATACTCAAATGCAGGTGCACAGACTGTCATTTGTTGGTGAAAACTCCGAATGAAGCTCTTCCCCTTCCCCTTGGCTCTGTCTCCCCTTCCTGTGAACCGAGCTGTGACAGTGAGTCTTGTCATGCTTCAAATACCTTCTAGAGCTACAAAGAAGTGATGGAGACAGTATGATGAAAGCAGGAGGGACCTCTGTGGCGTCTTGTGGTATGAACAATACTTGCTGGAAAAAATAGGTTATAGCTAGGGGTGGTTCCTTCAGTTTGGAAGGACCAGGGAAAACTTTATGGCTGTGTTTGCTCCTTTGAGAGATGTGTATTAGTCAGTGTTCTGTAAAGGAACAACTGATAGAATGAATATATATGTGTATTATATTACTACATATAATTGATATTAATATTAGTAGATAACATACAACACACACACACACACACACACACACACATGTACACACACACATATAAAGGGAATGTGTGAGAGTGGCTTACAGGCTGTGGTCTCAGTAGTCCAACAATGCTGTCTCCTGATGGAAAGGCCAAGAATATGGTAGTTGTTCAGGCCATGAGACTGGATGTCTCAGCTGTCCCAGTCTGGTACTGGAGCCCTGGAGATTCCTAGAGAGCTCCTGGTCTTTGGTCTACATTGGAGTTCTGAAGTATATTCTAAATATCAGGGAGGAATGACTCCGGAGTAGGATGGAGGAATGATTTGGCAGTAGGCTAGATGAACTTGCCCGTGAAAGTGAGGGCAAGCAGGCAAAAAGCCAGAGCCTCCGTCCACATCCTTTTATATAGGCTGCCACCAGAAGGCATGGCCCAGATTTGGGGTGAGTTTTCCCACCTCAAATGATCCCATCAAGAAAATCCTTTCACAGGGATGCCCAGCTTCTTGGTTTTAGTTGACTCAAGATGTAGTTGGGTTGGCAACCAAGATTAGCCGTCACAAGGGCAGAAGCCAATTAGCCATTTCTGGACATCACTGAGTTCTCTCTTCCCAGTGGAAGAGCCCAAGAGCAACACATTCTGTGTGATGCCTGTCTGCCTTTTCTACAGTTGGACTCCACTTGGCTTTATGACCAAGGTCAGGCAAACTTCTATAAGGCAGCTCCCAGGATTCCAGCAGAGACAGGGATTTGATGTCCCTCGATTTTACCACATTTTCCCCAGTCCTTCTCTGTTTATGCCTGTTTTGGGTCTTTCCTTTCTATAGTATAGGCTTAAAAAATTTAACTTTTATGGGTTGGATGTTGGAAGAGCTGGCCTCTGTCAAGCTCTCTGAAGGAATGTCTGTGGAGTGCTATGCTGATCAGTTTTATGTCAACTTGACATAGGCTACAGTCATTTTGGAAGAGGGAACCCCAGTTGAGAAAAAATGTCCCTACCAGACAGGCCTGTGGTACATTTTCTTGATTGATGGCTGATGTGGGTGGGACCATTCCAAGTGGTGGTGCCACCCTTGGGTGAATGAGATGTCTTATTTTATACATGTGTTGTCCAATACAGTGGTTCCTAGCTGACTGTGACTATTTGAGTAGTCTCTTTTTAGTCTATTGTGACTATTTGACTATTTGAGTGAAAATACAGTAAAGTATAGAGTCCTGTTTCTCCTTCACACTAGCTGCACTCAAGAGCTCAATGATCACGGATGACTAGTGGCTACACTCCACTGGTTACAATGACTTCTAGCTCTACAATTTCCATTTCTTCATTTGTTTTCATTATTGTTCAAGAGTTCCATCCTTGGGCCAACAAGATGGCTCACTGGGTAAAGGCTATTGCCACCGAGTGATGTAAGCCTGATGACCAGAGTTTGACCCTCTGAACCCATGTGAAGATGGAAAGAGAACGGACTCTGGGAAGCTGTCCTTTGACCTCCACACGCATGCTGTGGCACACACATACACTGATGGTGATGATAACAACAATAACAGAGCCCCTTTCTTGTAAATGCCGTCTTCCCTTATCCCTCCCACTATGGCAGCTAGGGAGATAATGTGTGTCAGACAGTGAAAGAAGTCTGAGTATTTTCTTTTCTTCTTCTTCTTCTTCTTCTTCTTCTTCTTCTTCTTCTTCTTCTTCTTCTTCTTCTTCTTCTTCTTCTTCTTCTTCTTCTTCTTCTTCT
>CABHPR010148060.1:0-17059 GCA_902168415.1 Peromyscus melanophrys | reverse complement strand
TCCTCTTCTTCTTCTTCCCCTCCTCCTCCTCCTCCTCCTCCTCCTCCTCCTCCTCCTCCTCCTCCTCCTCCTTCTTTTCAAGACATGGTTTCTCTGTGTAGTTTTGGTACCTGTCCTGGATCTCGCTCTGTAGACCAGGCTGGCCTAAAACTCACAGAGATTCACCTGCCTCTGCCTCCCCAGTGCTGGGAGTCTGAGTGTTTTCTAACAGCACTCCCTACTGGTAGAAAGTGGGTTTCTTATTAAGTATGCAGGCGGTATGGAGAACCTGGGTGAGGGACCTAACTGGAGGGTCAAATGTCTAAGATGGGAAGGTGGCAGATGAGCAAGGATAGCTGGTACACATGGAATGCAGGCAAAGGAAGGAACAGTGTGTCTGGGTTGCCTACCATCAGACACCTGTGGGGAGGAGGACGGGATGAGACTGGCTCTCAGCTAGTAGCTGTCCACTTGTGCTTTTTAACTCAAGGTCATTCTCTTTTGAAGTCTGCAGGGAGGCCTCTAAGGGGGATGTCGTGTTTCTGGTGCACACCAGCATCAACCCCCAGCATGTCCGCAGTGTGCGGAAATTCTTGTATACCTTGGCAAACAGCTTCAATGTCAGCAAAGACACCATCCGTGTGAGTCTGGCCCAGTACAGTGATACACCTGCTTCTGAATTCCTGCTTTCTACCTACCACCGCAAAGGTGACGTGTTGAGACACATCCAGCAACTTCAGTTTAAGCCTGGAGGCAACAAGATGGGCCAGTCTCTGCAGTTCATCCTAGAGCATCACTTCCAGGAAGAAGCGGGAAGCCGGGCAAACCAAGGAGTGCCTCAGATGGCCCTGGTGATGAGCAGTGGCCCAACTGAGGACAACATCCGGGAACCTGCCGAAGCTCTCAGGAGGGCAGGAATCTTGCTATATGCTGTTGGCATTGGAGATGCAGTTCAGGCTGAGCTCAGAGAGATCTCGAGTATTCCCAAGGATAAATTCACCTTTTTTGTTCGCAACTTCTCTAGCCTGCCTGGCCTCGCCCAAAAGCTGCGGCAAGAGCTCTGCAGTACTCTAGCAAAGGCAGCTCAACCAACTGAGCACAAGTCTCCAGGTACCCTTTCCTTCTTTCTCATCTGGACATCAAAGAACCCCAAACTTTGTCTTTCTTGTACCCCTTACTACTCTCTTATTTGTGTGTGGGCATATTTAACTCAGAGATTAGGATTTCACCAAACACAGTGCAACCACTGACCACATCTCACCCATCCCATGGGCCTTGTGGTGGTGCCATACACTGAAGGAGTGTTAGTCCATTTTGATGAAGGATTGTTTGCTCCTAGAGTGATATTATTATTCTGGGTTTAAGGGGCCACAGGAGGGGGAGGACCTGGATGTTTGCTTGGTCCGTTGTCAGCCTGTCGGTTAACAGAACACATTTAGAGAAAAGAGAGACCTGGCCTTAGATCTAGTTTTTCACTTTTGGTGTCATCTTGGACCAGCCATTTCACCTCTCCGGATCGGAGTTTTCTTCCCAGGACCTTAGTTCCTGTCTCAGAGAATTGGAAGCATTAAACAAGAGAGTATCATTAAAAAGCCTGGCACGGTGGCTGCAGAACCAGGGACCCATGTACATTTCCTACTGTGTCGCCTGTTGGTGCCTGCGAGATGGCATGCCTGTCCTCAACTTTGTTTTGCTAGTGATAAGACCCAAATGATGAAAATTCTTTATGTTTGTTACTTAGCTTTATTAGAAAACATACAACTTTGCTTTTAAAAATCCCTACACTTGTGGACACCTGCATTGAATTTCCTAAAGCATAAAACTTCAAGTAGAGAAAGATGATTATGTATGTCTCCATCAAAATCCACAAGAGGACAGACCTTCATTATTTTATTTCTGATATTTTCCTATAAGAGTATATGAATTGGAATAAGTCCTAAACTTGACTCCCTCAGTGTGGCATTCCTATGACTAAACAGATATTATACACTTTTGAAATATCACTTAAGGTTTACAAAGACATTTTATGTATGTAGTCATAACCACCATCTGCTTGTTGTTCTGGACCAGTGATTCTCAACCTTTCTATGGTGCGACACTTTAATACACTTCCTCATGTTGTGGTGATTCCTTCAACCATAAAATTATTTTCACTGCTACTTCATAACTGTAATTTTGCCACTGTCATGAATTATAATGTAAATATCTGTGTTTTCTGATGGTCTTAGGTGACCCCTATGAAGGAAGTCTCTGCCCACAGGTTGAGAACTGCTGCTCTATAGAGTTTGTAAACCTTGTTTACATTACTCATCAGGCTGATCTACTGTCTCAAAATTGTAAATAAGCAGGATGATTAGCATCATTATTCTTGCATTTTTCAGATAAGGAAACTGAGGTTAGAGGTACCACGGGTCCGTGGTAGAGCTAAAGATTTGGTTCCTAGGACTGTTAGACCCATTGTCTACAGCAGGTATGCTAGACTGCAGGGCAGGGGGGGGAGGGGAGGGCAGTCAATAAGGCTCTGCTGGACAGAGACGTAGAGGAAAGTAAGGAAGGGTGTGACTATGCTAAGAGTCCCACAAAGGCTGGTGTTGTCCTGACCCGTCGTGGGAACTCAAGAGCAGATGTTACTTCTCAGGGTTGTCTTGACCCTGAATCTAGGTCCAGCAAGAAACTGGCTTTTGTAAAACTGAGAAAAAGGCAGGATTTGGAGGGAAGTCTTCCAAAGAGCAATGCTTAGAAATGGTCAAAAGGAAACAGCGGGACCTGGACAGAGGATCGGTGTCTGCTATGGTTGATGATTCTCAAAACCCCTGCGAGCATGTAGGGACTGACGTAAAGATTACAGCGGGGCAGAGAAGAAAGGTCTCAAAGAGGTGAGTGACAAACAGATCACAGGACCGCTAACTGGTCGACAGGCAGTGTGACCTGCTAAAGAAGATGTGACATATTCTAGCTCTCTGACCCGTTTTTGCCAGCACATGCCTGGAGATGAGGTTTTCATCAGGAGAGGGGAGACAGAGCATCCCTGACTGGAGAGAAGAGCACCCCTCTTGCAGGATGCTGTCAAAATTTCAAAAGGGTTAGCTTCTTGATGTGAGTCTAGGCACTGTCCCGTGGATTTCAAGGCTGGAGGTGACGGAAGCAGCAGAGCAGGCCTGAAGCCTTGGAAGACGAGGGGGTGGAGGGAAGGGACACAACTCCCCAAGCACACTGCCCTTGCCCTATCTTTCTGCTCACCATTCTGCTTTACAGACTCTAAGTGTTTAGAACAAAACCTCTGAGACTTCACTCCTTCCCTTCTTTCTTACAGTTTGCCCAGAAGCATCCCTGGCTGACATTGTGTTTTTAGTGGACAGCTCAACTAGCATTGGACCCCAGAACTTCCAGAAAGTAAAGAACTTCCTTCACTCTGTTGTCTCGGGGCTTGACATCAGCAATGATCATGTCCAAGTGGGACTAGTCCAGTATAGTGACAACATCCACCCCGCCTTTCAGCTGAAACAGTCCTCTCTGAAGAGCATGGTCCTGGAATGGCTCCGGAATCTGTCCTATAGCACAGGAGGCACAAATACAGGAAGTGCCCTGGAGTACATCAGGGCCAACTACTTGACTGAGATGAGTGGAAGCCGGGCCAAGGATGGGGTTCCTCAGATAGTTATCCTGGTGACAGATGGGGAATCAAATGATGAGGTCCAGGATGCAGCTGACCAATTGAAAAGGGATGGAGTCTTTGTGTATGTGGTAGGGATCAATGTTCAAGATGTCCATGAGTTGCAAAAAATAGCCAGTGAACCATTTGAGAAGTTTCTCTTCAACACAGAAAACTTCAGCATCTTGCAGGAGTTCTCAGGAAGCCTCCTTCAGGCTCTGTGTTCAACAGTGGAGAGAGAGATGAAAAGTAAGCCATGTCCAATCTACCACTCCAAATCTACCACTCAATTGCAATGCAGGAATGTGCTCCCGAAGGGGAAGGAAGACCTACTATCGTGGGAGCATCTGGGAATGCTTCCGAGAGGAAAGGAAGTTGAGTTGGGCTTGAATGATGAATAGAGTGTTCATGAGTAGGGAAGAAGTGAGGGGGGATATGCTGCCGAGTTGTTTAGAGGAGACAGCATGAGGTTTGGAGTCCAGAAGACATGCTTTTAAAATCTTGCATCTGCCACATTTTAGTTACTGTCAGGTCCAAAGGAAACTCCAATTCCCCAAACTACAAAAGGCAGTTCGTATATCCAGAATGAGTTCAACCTGGACTATAGGAGGATTTTTGGCAGTTAGATAAAAGCCAGCATTCTCCAGGGACTTGTAAAACCCATTTCCACTTGCCAAAAGAAGTCATTTCTCTCATTTCTGACAGAAGGGACAGATGGCAAACTGTGGTGCCTAGCAGCATATCAAAGCACATGCTGGCCTCCAGGCTCCCTCAGTATTACAAGTACCTGTTGCACTTTTCAAAGTCCATGCTATCACCCCATGCCAGCCCTTCTCATCTCCTCCTCTACCCCAGACTCCCTCCAGCTCACAGGCTTCCCTCTCCAAGCTACTCATCTTCCTTATAACCCTGCTATTCTCACTACTCTCTGCTCTGGCTATTCTCACTGTGCTCTCTCTATTCTCTACCTCTTGCTATCTCACTAACTCCACTATTCTCTCCTGCTCTCCTGCTTCCCTAGCCCTGGTCATGTCCAGTCTGCTGGCCATGTTCAGTCTACTTCTTTCTCTGTCTGCTCTGGGCTCTTCTAGATGCCTCTGGATATTTGATCTCTCTTAAGTACAATTAAAAACCCTTTCCCTTAACCATGTCATGCAGTGGTCATGTTGGCAGCTACATGAGCATTGAAGCAGCTTTACTTCTCTTCATTGCCCTCACCTTCATGATGGGGACAATAATCTTGCAGAAGAATGATTTATGAGGATTAGATGGACAAAGTATATGAAGATCTGTGATTCCCAGAGGCCACGCAGTAGTGGTTAGTTTCTTGCCTTCTTGTTGGTGGAAGAAGAATATGAAGTAGACAGTAAAGAAGCAGACCAGAGAGGAGAAGGAAGAGGTGGAGAAGAAGAAGAGGTGGAGGAAGAGAGAGAGAAAGAGAGACAGAGACAGAGACAGAGACAGAGAGCCTTTGATAGAGTCCCAAGCAGAGAAGGGACAAGTCCTGGGTGTACAATGTAGTGTCAACATACTACTTGTCCTTGTTATTGCCCATGTCAAACCATCCTTGTACTCCACTTTTCTCATAAGAACTTGATTTGAATTATCTTTTCCTCCCACCTCCTTCTTTTACTTCTAGAGTCTACCAAGACCTATGCAGATGTGGTCTTTCTTATGGACACCTCACAGGAAACATCACAGACCAGTTTCCAGTGGATGCAGAATTTCATCTCTGGAATTATTGGCATGCTGGAGGTTGGCAAGGACAAGTACCGGATTGGGCTGGCTCAGTATGGTGATCAAGGTTACACTGAGTTTTTGTTTAATACCTACAAGACCCGGAATGAGATGATCACACACATCCATGAGCACTTGGTGCTCCGAGGTGGCTCCAGGAAGACAGGCCGAGCCCTTCGGTTTCTTCACCAGACTTTTTTCCAGGAGGCAGCAGGAAGCCGGATCTTCCAGGGTGTTCCCCAGTATGCAGTGATCTTTACCTCAGGCAAATCTGAGGGTGAGGTTGGGGATGCTGCACAGATCCTGAGGAAGAGAGGCGTGAACATCATGTCTGTGGGGGTGCAGGACTCTGACAGGACAGAACTGGAGGAGATAGGGTCTCTGGTGTTTGTGGCTGACCTGCAGGGAGAAGACAGAGTCAGACAGCTATTGCAGGATGTGAATGTGGTGATCCAGGGGACCCAACAGCCTGACGTCAGGATAGAGGCTGCAGATGGAGCTGCTGGAGGTAAGCCTTGATCCTTGGCTATGTGAGTCACCAGGAAGTCACAGTATATGAAGAAGATCTGGGGGTCTGGGGGTGTAGTTCAATTGGTGGAGTGCTTGCCTAGCAAGCTTGAAGGTTTGGGTTTGATTTCCAGCACGACATCAATGTGTACAACATTACATTCCCATTGCCTTAGCACTCTAGGTAGAGAGGCAGGGGGTCTGAAGTTTAGAGTCATGCTTCATTAGTTACATAGTGAGACCTCCCTTTTTTTTAAAGGAGGGGGAAAAGGAAGAAAGTGTTGGGAAAAACTTCTACTGAGGGCATTCCTCAGTGTTAGGACACTTGTCCCTGTAGATAGGGAAGAGAAAGGGGACATGGAGTACCTCAGTTGTCATCCTGTAGTATCTTCGGTTACCACTAATGCGCTGCTAAGCATCTGCAGTCAGTGCTTGGAATAATAATTTATCCTCCTAGGTCTGTGTCAGCTGACCGTGGGTAAGTCCCATGGCAGAGATTTGCTGACCTTACCTTGGCTTGTTCACAGATCTGAGGTTTAGATGGGGCTTGACTAGCCAAGTATGGTTCTGTTTCTGAGGTCAACCCAGCTACTCTGAGCAAATTCTCCCTGTGGTAATTGCAGAGACCCAAGAGAAAAATCCAATTGTATAAATGCTTTTCTGATCCCTGCAGTACCTGCTGACACACTAGTAGTCAAAGTAATTCACATGACGTCAGCGTCAGTGGAGGAAGAAAGTACATTGTTTGCATGGGCATATGAGGAGCAGGGAGTGAATATTTCTAAAGAATAGCCTAAGCTACCACATACTTTTTCTAGGCTGATCATCAGCCTTCCATTTTATATTGTTATTTTGTGTGTGTGGGTGTTTTGCCTGCATGTATGTCTGTGTACCGTGTGAGTGCTTGGAGCCTGTGGAGGCCAAAAGAGGATGTTGGATCCCCCAGGACTGGAGTTACAGATGGCTGAGAGACACCCGTGGGTGCTGGGAATCAAACTCAGATTCTCTGGAAGAGCAGCCAGTGCACTTGACTGCTGAGCCATCCTTCCAGCCCCTTGCTTATTATTTTTATGTGTATGTGTGTGTGTGCCTGTGTGAGTTTGTGTGCACCACATACACGAAGGAGTCCCCAGAGGCCAGAAGAGAGCATCAGACCCCTGGTTCTGGAGTCACAGGTGGTTGTGAGCTGTCACGCAGATGCTTGGAACTGAGCCCAGGTCCACTGTAAGAGCAGAAAGTGCTCTTAACCACTGAGCCATGTTTCCAGCTCCTCAATTTCTTTTTTTGAGACACAGTCTCACTAGATCAAGCTGGTCTTGAACTTGTGATCCTCTGCCTCAGCTTCCCAGGGGCTGGGATTACAGGCATGCTTCACCTTGTCCAGTTAGCCCAATATTTGGAGAAAGATTTTCAAAGCTCTCAGAATTTCATGTTGTCTCTGTTGAAATAACACCAAGGGAGGTGGGGGAAGAAGTGATTAAATAAAGGTGTTTCAGACCTTTGAAGGGCATATTGACCTAGAGTCTTCTTGTTGAAGGTAGAAAATGAAGGAAAAAGCCAGCCAACATGCAGAGCTTCTAAGATCATTACACAAACCGGAAGGTGATCTTGAGTGACTTTATGGTGGGCGTCTGTAAACTGAAAGAGAGAGAGAGAGAGAGAGAGAGAGAGAGAGAGAGAGAGAGAGAGAGAGAGAGAGAGAGAGAGAATTTTGGGATAGGCACGAACCCCTTGATGCTTTTTGACTATCATGTTAAAAAGACTTTCTCTAAATTCTAAAGCCCGCAAGTAGAAGTTAACATATTGTAACTTAAAACCTTAAACACATTATTGTGGCACATAAACCTCATCACGGTGATACCTTTATACATGAGTGTTTCCTTTATTCATCTTTTCTCATGCTGAAACCCCTTATGTCTTTCTGGTTTCCAGCATGTCCAACTGCTGTTCCAGCTGACTTGGTGTTCCTTGTTGAGGAATTTAGCAGGGCCAGGCAATCCAATTTCCAACAAGTTGTCCATTTCCTGAAGACCACTGTCCAATCTCTCAACATTGATCCTTATGCTGTGAGAATCAGCTTGGTCTTTTACAGTGAGGAAGCACAGCTGGAGTTTTCCCTGGATACATATCAAAACGCTGCCCAAATCTTACAGCATTTGGACAAGTTGACCTTCCACGGAAGAAGAGGAAGGTCAAAGGCCGGTTCTGCTTTGGATTTCCTGAGGAATGAAGTTTTCATTTCAGAGAAGGGTAGCCGGTCCAATCAAGGTGTGCAGCAGATAGCTGTGGTCATCATGGAAAGTCCCTCTGTAGACAATGTGTCTACCCCTGCTTCTCACCTCCGCAGGGCCGGGGTCACCATCTATGCAGTGGGCATCCAGCCTGCCTCTGAGAGTAAGGACCTGGAGAAGATTTCTACATACCCTCCCTGGAAGCATGCCATCTGCCTAGAGTCCTTCCTGCAACTCGTCATTGTGGAAAACAAACTTAAAAACAGGCTCTGCCCTGAGACCGTGAGCAGAATCTATCCTCAGATGGGTTTTACTCTAGAAAGAGCACAAGAAGGTAGGAGGGCTTGATGCATTTGTGTGTCTGTATGTGTGTATGTGTGTGTGTGTGTGTGTGTGTGTGTGTGTGTGTGTGTATGTGTGTGTGAATGTGTGTGGATGTGAATGTGTGTGTTAGTGTATGTGTGTGTGAGTATATGTGTGTGTGTGTGGGGTGTGTGAATGTGTGTGTGTGTGTGTGTGTGTGTGTGTGTGTGTGTGTGTGTCCTTCCTGTCTTTTTCCCACATTGGGGTCAACTCATTAAAAAACAGAAACCTCACCTCAGAAAAATCTTTATTTTTGTCTTGGTTCTAAGCAGTGCAGAGGAAGTGTGGTCCCTGGTAAGTGTCTTACTTTTTGAGAAAGGGTCTCTTGTAGCCCAGGCTGGCCTCAGGTTCACTACGAGCTGACGTTCACCTAGAACCCTTTTCCTCCTGCCTCCACTCTCGAGTACTGGGATTACAGTCCTGTATCACCACACCGTGTTTAACATGTAGATTTAACCTGTTTGACGGCTGTGAAAGCCTTTGTGTCTGCTTTCTATTTTCTCTCCCCTGCAGGTATTTCTTAGATTCAACTTCAAATAATAGATTTAAATTCAAATCACTGAAATATAGATAATTGACTTAGAAATTCAAGCCTGTGATTATATCTTCAGGGGAAAATCACTGAGGTTTTATAAAAAAAAAAAACAACTAAATGACTTTTATATTTTCTTGATTCCTTGTCCTGAGGTCTAGAAACATGAATTATACAAAGGAGTCTCAGTCTTCCCCCTTGACCTGTCTTTTTAGTCTCTCTTTTTGTTCTGGGGATGAGAACTTCATTAAAGATAGCTTTCATTTTCTGGTCCATCCTCTGCTTATATCCTGTTGGACAGAAGGGGATAAAAGGAGCCCAATTAATTTACAAATGGTCTGAAGAGTGTGAGAGCTGACATCTGTCCCAGGCTGCACAGTGGCTAAGAAGGGACCTGGAACCAGGAAAATCATCCCAAAGTCTAGAGTGTAGAGGAAGCTTAGACATTAGTAGAAGCTTGGATGATTTTACCAGAATTCTGCCTGAATGATCATAATGATCAGAATATCTACCAGTTATTGATCAATGTGAACACATCATACACACACACACACACACACACACACACACACACACAGACACAGACACACACACACAGAGGCACACATGCATGCATGCACATGTATGTGAGCCTTTTAAACACTTGGCATGGGCAATACATGTGGATGCTCAGTAGCAGCCTGACTGTGAGGAATGCCCAATTTGACAAGATCGGCAAGAATGTATGATTCTAGGCAGTGTTCAGGACCCTGGGCTCCTCAAGATGGCGTGAAGAGCCTGGGTAGTGGCTTAGCATGTTGGTTTGCTGCTGTGTGAGCTGGATGCAAACATTCCTTCCTGCACAGTGGTCCTTCTCTTAGAATTCAGGCAGCCATCTGCCTGTCACCTCCCACGGGGGCAGACTGTTCTTCCTGTGAACCAGGTGTGAACACAAAACCACAAATCTCACCTCAAAGGTGGTGTGGTCTGTTCTGGAGTCAAATATGAGTAACAATGACACACTGTCTTAGTTATTGTTCTGTTGCTGTGAAGAGACACCATGGCCAGGGCAACTCTTATAAAGGAAAGCATTTGATTGGGGCCTGGCTTACAGTTTCAGAGGCTTCATCCAGGATCATTATGGCAGGAAGCAGGGTGATGCACAGACATGCTCCAGGCATGGTGCTGGAGCAGTAGCTGAGAGCTTTTACATCCTGATCGACAGGCAACTGGCAGAGAGAGAGAGAGAGAGAGAGAGAGAGAGAGAGAGAGAGAGAGAGAGAGAGAGAGAGAAAGAAACAGAGACAGAGACAGACAGAGACACAGAAAGACACACAGAGACAGAGAGACAGAAAGATATACACAAACAGATACACACAGACAGACAAACAGATAGACAGAGACAGACAGAGACATTGGGTCTAGTATATGCTTTTGAAACCTTAAAGCCCCCTCCCAGTTGACACATGTCCTCAAATAAGGCCACATCTACTCCAATAAGGCCACACTTCCTAATCCTTCCCAACAGTCACTAACTGGCAACCAAGCATTCAAATATATGAGTCTATGGGGGCCAATCTTATTCTAACCACCATACACAGGAACACAGATACCCCAAACTCCATGTTCCAACATGGTAATAGTTTGGTGAAATTTTTATAGTAACAGAACAAAGAAAGTCATGACTTTTAGCACTTTTCAAATACAATGGTGGAAACATTAGGCAGATAGGTTAAAGCCCAGTGGGGAAGTCTCTGCTACAGGCCTCAGATGCTATCTGATGACACTCTTATGCTTTTGGTTACTAGAAGCCAGTGGTCCATCAAGTTAATACATTCAAGATGGTTTACCCTGGGGCCTGGAGAGACGGCTTAGAGGTGAAGAGCACTTGGATGCCAGGGGCTTGTCTGCGTGGCTGACCTCAGGGGACACTGGGAGGGGAGCAGGGACTTGAGAGTGCAGTGGAATATCTAAGTAGGGGGTGAGGGGTAACCTAAGGTTTGGCTGCAGGAAAACTCAGACCCAGTTCTGCTGGGGCCTCAGGGAAGCCATGGGGAACTTACTTAAGAGTTGTTCTACCCAAGAGTGAGGGAGCTGATGTGTGTGTGTGTGTGTGTGTGTGTTTTATTTGAGACAGGGTCTCACTATGTATACCAGGCTGGCCTTGAACTCACAGATATCTACCTGCGTCTGCCTCGTTCATGCTGAGATTAAAGGTGAGTACCACCACCGCCTGCTAAGAGCTGGGGTGTTTAACCGACCCAGTCAGCTGTTGGCCAGTGGCTGCTACTAGTTTCCTTCCTGGCACTGTGGTCTGCCCAGTGCAAGGCTTATGATGCTCAGGGAATTATGAGAGCGAGGGATTAGGGTGGAGATTGGGATCAGTGACTTTGGGTACCCATCTCCTTCTGACATTCTGTTCTCCTGGGTTGTGGCTTCTTCTCGTTGGCCAGATTGCGTGCATGTGGAGAAGGCGGATATTTACTTCCTTATTGATGGATCTGGCAGCATCAGACCAATAGACTTCATTGAAATGAAGGCATTCATGAAGGAGGTGATAAAGATGTTCCACATTGGGCCTGACAGAGTACGATTTGGAGTCGTTCAGTACTCAGACAAAATTATAAGCCAGTTTTTCCTCAGCCAATATGCCAGCATGGCAGAGCTGAGGACAGCCATCGATGACATCCAGCAGGGAGGAGGTGGCACCACAACTGGTGAAGCCTTGAGCAGAATGGCCCTGGTCTTTGAAGACACTGCCAGAATCAGTGTTGCCCGGTACCTCATAGTCATCACCGATGGCCAGTCGTCAGACCCGGTGGCTGAGGCTGCGCAGGGCTTGAGGAACATTGGAGTCGACATTTATGCCATTGGAGTAAGGGATGCTAATACGACTGAGCTTAAGGAAATAGCAAACAACAAGATGTTTTTCATATATGAGTTTGACTCTTTGACAGCCATTCAACAGGAAGTTATTCGGGACATCTGCTCCTCAGAGAGTAAGAATTAAGAAAATGATCATGTATTAGTTATACGTAATAATTGGGTTTCATTATGATACCTCATGTGTATATATTTTGATCATATTCACCTCAGTATCCTCCCTTGCTCCCTCCTATTTCTGTTGATCCCCTTTTTCTTCCTAACTGTTCCCTGTGGGAGTATTGTGTTCCCCAAAATATTGTGCACGCTAATAAACTTATCTGGGGTCAGAGACAGAACAGCCACAATATTAAACATGAGGATAGGCAGTGGTAGCACACGCCTTTAATCCTAGTATTCCAGAGACAGAAATCCCTCTGGATCTCTGTGAGTTCAAGGCCACATTGGAAATGGCCAGGCATGGTGACCCACGCCTTTAATCCCAGAAAGTGAGCCTTAATCCCAGGGAGTGGTGGTAGAAAGCAGAAAGGTGTATAAGGCGTGAGGACCAGAAACTCATTTGGCCTGGAGAAGCATTTGGCTTGGTTAAGCTTTCAGGCTTCTAGCAGCAGTTCAGCTGAGACCCATTCTGGATGAGGACACAGAGGCTTCCAGTCTGAGGAAACAAGACCAGCTGAGGACCCAGCGAGGTGAGGGTAGCTGTGGCTTGTTCTGTCTCTCTGACCTTCCAGTGTTCACCCCAATACCTGGCTCAGGTTTGATTTTGTTAATAAGACTCTCTAAGACTCATGCTACAGTTCCCCTTCTACTTTCATGTTTTTTTCTCCATTTTTCCTTTTTTCCTTTTCTTCTGTGTGTGACTCGGTAAGTTTCATTACAGTTGCTATGGGAACACAGGTGAGAGGTTGTTTACAGGAACATGGGCAGCTAGACTGCTGCTAGACTAAGACTTTTTAAAATCTATTTAGTGGATCTTTAATTATTTGAATGGTCTTTATTTTTTTTTTTTGTGTGTGTGTAATTCACTAGCTGGTGTGTGAGTTTTGAGCACAGAGTGACAGTGACCTGGAATAAACCGAGCTGGTCAAATTTTATATCTTTATCCCACGGCTGTGTCTTATTTTGTGACTAGTTTGTGCTGAGTTGCAGAAAGTTTATAGACTGCTCTTTACTCCCTTTAAAAATATTTTTGTGCTGTGTATATGCTACCCTTGATTGTCAATTGGGGACTTGTAATCCACTGGCTCCAGGTTCTGACCAAATGTCCTTTTGTGCTGTCCCCACCTCCCTCAGCCTGTAAAAGCAAGAAAGCTGACATCATCTTCTTGATTGACGGCTCAGAATCCATCGCCCCTAAGGACTTTGAAAAGATGAAGGAATTCATGGAGAGGATGGTGAACCAATCTAATATTGGTGCTGATAAAATTCAGATTGGCCTCCTGCAGTTCAGCTCCACTCCCCGGGAAGAATTCAGGCTCAACCAATACTCCTCAAAGGTGGACATGCGCAGAGCCATCTTGAATGTCAAACAGATGAACGATGGTACCCGCACTGGGAAAGCCTTGAATTTCACTCTGCCTTTTTTTGACAGTTTAAAAGGAGGGAGACCCAGTGTTTATCAGTATTTGATTGTGATCACCGATGGGGTCTCCCAGGATAATGTAGCACCCCCAGCCAAAGCCCTCAGGGACAGAAACATAATTATTTTTGCCATTGGGGTAGGAGCGGCCCAAAGAACCCAGCTTTTGGAGATTGCTAATGACCAGGACAAAGTGTACCATGAAGAAAATTTTGAGTCCCTGCAAAACTTGGAAAAGGAAATTCTTTATGAGGTCTGCAGTCCCCAAGGTGAGTGAGAGAGAAGCTGTTGTCTGCAAGCAATCATAGGTGCCAGGGACCCTGTTTGTTTTCTCAATAATGTAGAACTCCGATCCTCCTAGCTGGGCATGAGATGGGTGGGAAGGTCATCTGTCGGGTCTGAACTCTTGACACTGTGGCTCAGGTTTCCCTGGAAACTCTTAATTATTCCTGTCACCACCCTGGCCACCTGAGACCTGAACATTCTCAGACCCGTCACAATTCCTTACCATGCTTCCCTTGTAGCATAGACAAAGTCAGATGGGAATGTGTGTGCACAGCTTCCTGAAGGTTTGTGACCATCGACAGGGAACAAGCAGAGAGCCACGTCGCTGTGACAGTCTCTTGTGAAGCAGAACACAGTCTTTTCTGTGAAACCCTTATACAGAAGCTTGCTGCCTGTTCCGTTCTGTTTCTAAGGACCAACCCTGTCATTAATTCCTTTCTGCCTTACTCCGCAGGCTTCCCTTCACCCCTGCCCAAGATGGAGGTTCAGAGACAGTCTAACCTCGTCCTGGCAGTCTGGACCTATTCTTCTCTCCTTTCACTAAGACTTGACTTTCAGGGAGTGATGGAGATAGAAAAGTACCTTCAGTAGGCGAGAGGCTATCACAAACACCTTCATCGTCACAGTAGCTAACACATGTACAAGCAGACACACACAGAGATACGCAGACACACATAGATAGACACACACAGACACACACACACAGATATACACACACACACACATAGATATACACACACAGACACACACACGTAGATACACAGAGACACAGATACACACATGCACACACACAAAGAGAGATACACAGACACACATAGATAGACACACACAGACACACACACATAGGTACACACACACACACATAGATACACAGAGACACAGACACAGACACACACACACATACACACACACACATACACACACTTATACTCATACATATACCCCACACCCTGGCTTTGAGAAATCAGTCCAGGGGCTTGAACATTGTAGGCAAAGTATTCTGCCATTATGTTCCATCTCAAACACCTAGGATAGCTAACTTTTATTTTTTTTTTTACAAATGTGTATTTTTTTATTTTATGAGTATGTTTTGCTTGCGTGTGTCTGTGCACCACATGTGTACAGTGCCCATGGAGGCCAGAAGAGGGTGTTGGATTCTCCCTAGGACTGGTGTTACAGACCGTCATGAGCCACCTTGTGAGTGCTGGGAACTGAACCCAGGTCTTCTACAAGACTAGCCCGTGCTCTTAACCATTGAGCCATCTTTCCTGTTCTGCAGACTGCCTGCCAGCTTCAGCATCAATGAGGCTTTGTGAATGCTAAGCACTCTGCCACTGTACTACATCCTCAAGGCAGCTGGCTCTACAGTCTTGTGGTACATTTTGTTTGTTTATTTATGAGACAGGTTCTCTCTATGTATTCCTGGCTGGCCCTGAACTTGCTGTGTAGGCTAGTGTGGCCTTGATCTGCAGAGATCCACCTGCCTCTGCCTCTTGAGTGCTGGGATTAAAGGCGTGTGCCACCACCATGCCCGGCCTCTATTGTGCCATTTGCTGCAGTATAACATAGCATGACAAGGTCTTAAAAATGTAAACATGTTTGGAGCATCTTGGATCTGGCTAAAATGAAGACTCTGAGGTCAGGGTCAGCGTGTGCATTTTAAAAATGAATTGACTAATTATTCTTTGAAAATTTCATCCATGTCTATAATACTTATCGGTCACTTTTATACCCCCATCACCCCCTGTCATTCCCCTTCCACCTTGATGAACCCATTCTTCTTCCCAACAAGTATCTGTGTGTGTGTACATTGTTGTGCCCAGATCTCGACCCCCCAGAGAGACCACCAAAGACGAGCAAGCCGGAATGCAAAATCAAGATTTAATTCGGGATGTCCAAATACAAGCCTAGGCAGGGACTTTGTCCAACAGATCCAATGCAGTGGAGGCTGGAGGAAGTGCCCACCTCTTGCAAGCTCAGTTTTTAGAGGAAAAAAATCACAAGGTTACATCATTTAGGGGTGCTAGTACGGGTACAATTCTGATTGGCTCACTTCTAGGGACTTTCTAGAAATCATGGCTTAATCTTTACTTCTAAGGGAGTGGTTGCCCACCACTATCTCTCATTAGCTGCCCTCAGGTGGGGACATTTTTATGGTCAGTTACTCTGGAAACCAGGGAGAGGACATTCCATAGCCCGGCAGTCATTACTTCATGATTACCTTGTGACTCTGTACTTTTACACTTCCTGGCTTCTGGAATCTGGACTTGTGGCCTATTCCAGTAACTCATGGCCTGTACCTAAAAGGAGAAATCTTAGGCCTTAGTTTTAGGGTGAAAACATTTTGGTCTTATTTCAGCTTATCTGTTTGCCTTGTCAGGAGTTTTACAACCCGTCTCCGGGGTCTGGTCATGTTGTCTCCGGAGAGGGGCGTCTCGTGGTTAATTGGTCACCACCAGACATCCTGACTATGTTCTTTTGAAAACACCTGACTTTACCCTTCCCAGGAAGGGGGAACTGACTCAGTTCTGTTTATCTTTAAGATATCTCTTCCCTCAGCTCTTTTGGGTTTCTGGAGGAAACTGTGTCTGGGCCTTTGGTGGGGGTCTTTCATATGTGTGTGTGTGTGTGTGTGTGTGTGTGTGTGTGTGTGTGTGTGTGTGTGTGTGTGAAAACCACACTGAGTTTAATTAGGGCTGACAGCCTGTGCATGGATAGGGGTTGTTTACTGTAGGGGCAGGATTCTGTATAGCTAACAAGCTACCAGGTGGTACTAATCGTGCAATTCTGTGAACTATGCTTTGAATAGAGGGAAGTGTAATATAATATGGCGAGGCATAATATAGTCATAGGATGCTGTAGTATGGGATAATGTATAATACACCATGGCACAGAATCATGTAGAAGGATGTATAATGAAACCATAAACTGTAACATTCCTACAAAAGATACTATGTATATAGGAGATGATTTTGTTATTTTATCTCTAAATGTATATATATATATTTTGGTTTTTCGAGACAGGGTTTCTCTAATGTATATGTTT
Source organism: Peromyscus melanophrys (assembly GCA_902168415.1). NCBI lineage: Eukaryota > Metazoa > Chordata > Mammalia > Rodentia > Cricetidae > Peromyscus > Peromyscus melanophrys. Next base: position 286 of record CABHPR010148060.1, on the reverse strand, counting down.
TTATATACACATGATTACATGAATTATCCATTTAATTTTTTGAGACAGGACCTCTCACTGTAGCTCAGGCTAGCCTGGAACTCACTGTGTGGCCTGGCAGGCACTCGGCTTGGTAACTAGCCTTCGCCTTGTGAATGCCGAGATGATGGGATGAGCCACCATACGTGGTTTATGCCTTTTAGCACTTTGAGGCTGAAGGGACAAAGGGAAGAAAATCTTGTTTTTTTTTTTCTTAGTTATATACCTGTTAACAGGGTCATGTGACCTGTCAGCCTCAGCAGGAGGC
>CABHPR010148058.1:6550-28901 GCA_902168415.1 Peromyscus melanophrys | reverse complement strand
GGAGGCTGACCCTTCTGTATTGAAGGGTCTCAGTTAGGGAGGCTGAGAACCACTGTGTTAAAGGGTATTAGCATTAGGCAGGCTGAGAATCACTAATCTATGACATGCACAGATGCTTAACAAAATTTAATTCCATTTACTCTAGCTAAGGATACTTAAAAAGAATGAGTTAATCTTCTTATACAAATTATACAAAGATAACAGTCTCTTATGACAAATTCATAGTGATAATGTAAACATCTGCTGAACTGCTGTTTCTTTATTAAATTAGTATTTAAATTGTCCTAGAGTAAAATTAGCGAGGATTAAAATTTTTAAACTAAACAATATTCATATTTTGGTAATAAAAAGAAACAGATACCACTACAGTGACTCATTTTGTTCTGCTTCCATTTCTAACCCCTAAAATAAAAGATAATGTTTAGTTGTGTCTATAAAGTCTATCAAGTTCTCATTTGAATCATGTCTAATCTCTTGATTCTATCACTGTTGTTAATAATTGGTGTATTAAAGGACATTCTTGTTAAAAGAACACTTAAAGGAATACTATACTGTTATCTAATTTCTTTTATAATATGGTTTTCTATTTACTTTTCAACCTAAGTCTGATATAATGCCAATGAAAAAAACAGATCAAGTACATATCAAAAGATGAAAGCTCAGATTAACTTGAATATTGAAGATCAATCTCTCCTAGCATTATAGCTAACCACCTCACATGAGGTTATAGTTGCTACAATCAAACTAGACAAAAGAAAAGGTAAAATCACAAGATAGTAGATTTGTGTAAATATTCCAAATATGAAGAAAATAGTTCATAGGGTTCATGTAACTATATGTATGGGGGGAGATGTGTAGTCAACCCAGTTTTTTTAATTTCATTTAAATTTTGGTTGTGTAACATGCATAATTCCTTCATCTGTTATTTCCTCTCCATTAGACCAAACTATATTCTTAATTATTTTAATTTTAAGCATAATTATCTTATTATATGCCATAAGTAAATGTTACGCCAGATACAGAGGACAACAGAAAAATGGTCAGCTCCAGATCATGGTATTTTGATATGATCCAGGAGTTTCTCAATGGCTTTACCAGCTATTCCTCTCTCCTAAAGGCTGCTGCTGTCTTGCTTCCTGCTCAGCTTCATCTACATCAGATTCTAGGGATGAACCTTCCTAACTATGGAAGACATTACAATATTTAACAATATTACTTAATAAGCATGTGACCCTGGCATGAACAAAATGTGATACTTGGTCAACAGGGGAACAGTGACCAGAAATTTCTAGAAAGCAGCTGTACCTTCTACTGAGCCTTCTGCAAGGCTGGTTGTCTAGAGATTCAGTTGTGTGGAGAGTTAGAGTGTCTGCAGATCCAGAGCCTAATTGCAGTTTATTTTGGGCTATCTTTGGTCCTTAACAGCCATTCCTTGCCCATCTCTGTGACTAACAGTTAAAAAAAATCTTTGGGAATGCATTAGCTTAATCAAACTGTATTTCTCACCGATCAAAAGGCTAAGAAAACTACTAGATAGCATTTGAGGACTATAGCTGAGAGGTTTCTATTTGGCTATAACCCATCTTTCTGATGTTTGCAGCAATGTATTTGAAAAGTATCTTGCTTTCTTCTGTTACTATAAAATGTTTGTGAAATTGTTACCTCACTGGAATATGGAATTTGGAGTGACCTAAACCTGGTGTCCCCAGACCACAATCACTCATATTTATCTCCAGAATAAACTCTCTCTTATCCCCTTTGAAACGAGGTCTACCTTCTTGCATCTACATCCTATACTCTTATGCTGTCATCAACAATATCCATATTACAGAAAATTTTCATCATTTCCAAAATCAACTCATTCCTGTTAATAGTCACTACACATTCCCTCTGTCCTCCAGCTCATAGAGATAAGGAATCTTCTGTTTTTATGATTTGCTTATTCTGGACAGTTCATATCAACAGAATCAGAAATACGTTGTTTTTTTATGCTACCATCTTTCACTTAGCATACTTTCTAGGCCACTTATTCTGGAGCATTAGTTAGCTCTTCATTCTTTATTTTATTTTATTTATTTATGTGTATACATAAAGCTATTTCTGTGTGAGTATACATGCACATGTGTGTTGTGGGAATGTGTGAACTGTAGAATGTGCTCCTGGGATCTGAACTCCAGTCCTCATCACTAAGCAGCAAGTTCTCTTAACAGCTGGGCCATCTCTCTGTTCCTTCAATTTTTTTTATGATTGGATACTATCACACCATATGAAAATGTCACATTTTATTTTTTCATTCTTAGACATTTTTGTTTTGTTTACTTCAAAAAAATGCCCCTTATGAAAAATTCATGCACAAATGTTAGAGTAGATATGTTTTTGATTCCCTTGAGCATACACCAAGGAATGAAACTGTTGGTGATAGAATATTCCCCTATATTTAAACACAAATAACTGCAAAATTGTTTTCTAGAGTAGCTGTGTCATTTTATATTGCTACATTCTCATTAACATTTGTTAGCCCCTGCCCCCACCCTCCTCGTCATTTTTTAGATTCCAGTGGATATAAAGCACTATCTCACTGTTTTTTCTTACATGAGCATATTTTAATGTACTTTATTTATTTATTTATTTATTTATTTATTTATTTATTTATTTATTTATTTATTTATTTTTTCAAGACAGGGTTTCTCTGTGTAGTTTTGGTGCTTGTCCTGGATCTCACTCTGTAGACCAGGCTGGCCTCGAACTCACAGAGCCTGGCTCTGCCTCCTGAGTGCTGGATTAAAGGCGTGTGCCACCACCGCCTGGCTTAATGTACTTCTTAGCTATTTATAAATTATTGAAAGAGATGTTAAGATCCTTTGTGCATTTAAAAATTCCATTGTCTTTTTATTATTAGGAGTTGTCTATGTGTACTAGATATAAATCTCTAATTCAACATACAATTTGCCAGCACTTACTCCCATTCTGTGAGTTTTCTTAATGCTATCAATTGAAGCACCAATATAAAAAATTTTGATAAAGTAATAATGATCTGAGTTTCTTTTTGGTATGTTTGGATCATACCTGTGAAATCATTGCCAATACTTAACTCTCAAAGATTCATACCTATTTTCTTCTAATAGTTTGTACTTTTACCTTGTGTGTTTACATAATTTTAAATTAATTTTCTGTTGGTGCAGAGATTCAGCTACATCCTCTTGTATTTGAGTAACCAGCAAAATTTCCCACATTGAGTTTCTGAAGCTCTCCTGTTGAGGATAAATACTGCATGTATATGTGAACTTGATTCTGGACTGCATAAGCTAATCCGTTGATGTGTCTATCTGCTGTAGGGTCAGTACCATATCACTTTGATCGCTATAACTTTGTAGTTTTGAATGTGTAAAGTGTAAATCTTCCAATTTCTTTCTTTCCTTAATTATTTGTGCTTTCCTTACACCACTTCCATTTTGATATGGCTTTTGAGAGAAACTTGTCAATTTCTGTCTTAAAAAGAAAGACAAGAAAACATTCCTGTGAGATCTGGATAGGGATGTACTGGTCTCCTCAGCCTGCTATATGAACAATATTAATTTTTCTGATCTATAGATACAAAGCCATTTCTACTTAAGATTTTTACTAGGAGAACTAATAGTAGGAGGCAATAGGGAGAATATGACCAAAATACATTAGCATGTATACAACTGTGATAATAAAACATTCTTCTGTAAAACTAATACATAGTAATTAAAAGAAATATTTTTAAAGTGTTTAATTTCAATAACAGTTTTCTGTTTTCATTGTACAATTTTACTTTTTCTTAAATTAATTCTTATTTTGTTCTTTTTGATGCTATTATAAATACAAAAATGAAAATGTTCTTTATTTCCATATTTGTCATATATATATATATAAATACATATCATGTGTTATGTGTATAAATACACACATATGTATGTGTTTTATATATAGACCTTATAACTTGAAGCCTTGTACAGCTCTTATTAGTGCTAAGAGATTTGGAACTCATGAGGATTTTCTAAATACAAAGTCAATTCCTCAGGAAATAGGAATAGTTTTGCTTCTTCCTTTATAGCTAATACCCTTCCCCCTTTCTCTTGCCTAAATTCCCCAGCTAGGAAGTCCAGCATGCCCTGTCAAGAAGTTAGGTGGAGACTCCAGCCTCCTGTTAACTGTGCAGTTCACAGGGGTCCTTATCATGCTGAGGGACTTCCCTTTACAAAAGAGTTTTTTGGGAGTTTTATGCAATGGTTTGGGAGTTTTAGGCAATGTTTTATGCAACGTGTTTGTGTTATGCCTCCCTAATAAGAACAGCTGTGGGGTGCTTTCCACAGCCCTTATGAGTGTGTTTTATTTTTCTTCTTGTATATTATTAAAGGACAAGCCTTAATATTATACTTTCCAGGGGCTCAGAAGAGAAACTATGAACAGCGAGATTTATTTTTGGGAAATGAATCTAAGTACACCAAGCTCTTTGTCTGTCTACTTTATTCCTCTGGGATAAAACCCTATCTACATAGCTTCAGTTCTGTACTCAAGCCTAGTTCCTTTCTTGTCTGATTTGTCTCTACCTTTATCTGTTGTCCCCTCTTAAGTTCTATCTTAATTCTCTCATCTTAGTTCTATATCATCTAGGTCCTTCTCATCTCGTTCTTACCCATCTAGTACTTTCCCATCTGACTCTTCCTCATCTTCCGTCCTGACCTCCAGTTCTCTAGTCAAAAATCCTCTCCAGCCCAATTCCTCAATATCCTGTCTTCATTCTCCTTATACCTCAGTTCCCCTCAGTCTCTGAGGTGTTCAGTTATAAACCCAAGCCATAGTGATCCTCTGGCAGAGCAAGGTCACCAGGCTTGAATTTTTATGGGGTCATAAAGGCAGGTAAGAATTTTCCTCAGGCAGTACTCGTCAGGCTATCTTTTACAACCTAAATGAGTGCTAATGATCAGTTAGTCAAGAATGGAATTTATGTGCTCAATCTACATTCCTAGAAGTGGTTAGGTAAGAAATTAGGAGTCTATTAGTAAGGCTGTAAGGAAGGAGGGTCTCACCCTAAATTGCACAAGAAATAAAGCTATCCTCCTGACCTAGGAGACAGGGTTGTTTCATTTGGCCTTGGATGCTTGATAGGTATTTTAGATAAATACACTGTTAGGAGTTCTTGGAAGCAAGAAATAGCATTACAGGAAAATCACTGTAGGAACCAGCTAATATATATACAAAAGCTAAAATATCACCAAGACTTCTTAAGCCGTGGCTTGACCTTTGGAGAGTCCTTGACTTTTCCAAGTAGTAGCTTTTGTGTTACTGGCTGAATTCCATTACATTTTCCTGTGGCTTGCAGCAATTTCTACCCTCACCTCTCCTCCACATTTTCCCTAATTCACATCCCCTTCCCTATGCATCCAAGTCTGTGTCATTTTTTAAAAAAATCCTTCAAGATCCAATAAAGATTCTTTGATGTTTGGTCTTCTACTGAAGGGTAGTCAGTTGACTCATCACGGGTGACCCTCATAGAGAAAACTGTCTCTCCTTTTTCCAGCAGCTAACAGTTGCCAATGTCTCCACAGTTTTAGATGGAATTGAATGCCCAACTCTCCTTTCTTTGTTGGAATTTTCTCTGACTTGGCCTTGCACAGGTTTTGTACCTGAGTCCTGAACCACTGTGAGTTCTGCTGTGTCCAGAGGTCATTGTCATCCTTGACTGCCTCTGGCTCTTATGCTCTTTCTACTCCCTTTTCTACAATAATCCATGTGTCTTAGAAAGGGAGGATTGTGTGTGTGTGTGTGTGTGTGTGTGTGTGTGTGTGTGTGTGTATGTGCTCCTATGTGTATAATTCTTTTAGGGCTGAAAATTCTGGAGTCTCTAATTCTCTGCACCTTGACCAGTTGTGAATTACTTTGTTAAACACAGTCTACTGCACTGTGGTTGTTATATAAAATGAATAGAAAATTTCTTAATAAAATAATATAAGAGAAGCTTCTCAGATGAGGGATGAGAGATGCATTGATCTGTGGGGATATGGATAAATCATTAGGAATTAGTTTATACTGTGTCCATTTAGCAGCATAATAGGACGAGGTTCTCCCCTAGAGCCTATGACCTATTTAGCCATAGGTTCCTAGCTCAGTAATGGTGCTAGATAGGAGTTTCATCCTATGGAGTGGGGCTTGAATCCAATCAGACAGCAGTTAGTCACCCCCACGATGTTTATGCCACCATCGCACCAGTGGATATATCTTCCCAGGCCAGTCATTACTGTAGTTTGAAGGGGTCATAGCTGTCTACGGTTGATGATCCCCTCAATTCAGAATTTTAAAATATTTCAGAATATTTTGCTCATGAAATGTTCTGAGTTTTGTTTTATGTATTTTTCACTATCTACTGAGATGATAGAGGGGTTTTACTTGTTGTTTGGTTTTTCTTTTATTCTGATGAGATGGCGTACTATAACAAATGACTCAATCTTATGTTCCAGGGGTATATCTTAGGTGTTCATTATGTGTTATCATTTTAAGATATAATATCAATTTGTTAATATTGTGTTATGATACTTGTAGTCATTGGGGATGAAATGGGCTATCATTTTTCTTTATTGTGCTGTCTTTGTTTTTGCTACCAGGATAATATTAGCTTCACGGAATGAGATGGGGAATCTTCCCTATTTCCTATTTTTGGAAAGAGTTTGTGAAGAACTCCTGTTAATTCGTCTTTAAACATTTGGTAGAATTCACTAGTAAAGTTATCTGATCCATGAATTTTTATGTGTGAGAGAGAGATTTTAAAAATATATTAACCTAATCTCTTGTTAAATGTCTATGGACATACACTGATTGAAAGTTTGAGTCAATATTTATACTTTATATTTCTAGAAATTTGTTAGGTTTATATGCATATCCTGACTGTAAGTAGGCAACTGTTCCCAGTATTTCTATAAGAATCTTTTTGACTTCTCTAAAGGCAATGGCAATGTCCCCTCTCTCATTCCTTACCTTTGTAATTTGAGACTTCTCACTTTTGCCTGGCCAGCTCACCTAAAGTTCTGTCAATCCTGTGTTGAATTTTTCAGAGCTTTGGACAGAGATTCCCAAGGCTTCTGGAGCCAGTGATTCTCAGACTCACTGTCGGATATTGGGGGGATCCTTCAGATTCTCAGGCTCACTGCTGGATGTTGGGGGGTTCCTTCAGATTCTCAGGCTCACTGCCAGATATTGGGGGGGAGTCCTTCAGATTCTCAGGCTCACTGCCAGATGTTGGGGGGGTTCGTTCAGATTCTCAGGCTCACTGCCGGATGTTGAGGGGTTCGTTCAGATTCTCAGGCTCACTGCCGGACGTTAGGGGGTTCCTTCAGATTCTCAGGCTTACTGCCGGATGTTGGGGGGTCCTTCAGATTCTCAGGCTCACTGCCAGATGTTGGGGATCCTTCAGATTCTCAGGCTCACTGTCGGATGTTGGGGTCCTTCAGATTCTCAGGCTCACTGCCGGATGTTGGGGGTCCTTCAGTCCCAGCAGCTTCAACTTCTTCCCTTCTACTTCTTGTACAGAGACTTCAGAGATGACTCCAGCTGATCAGTAGGAGCGGCGCTGCTCTCTTTGGCTCACCCACAGCCTTCTAGAAGTCCAGTGTCACAGATTCAAATTCTGGTGTGGAAATCTTACACCAAAAGTTTTCTTATTAATCAATTTGATCAGGCTTTTATTTGCTCTGACTTTTGTCATTTGCTTTGGGCAGTCACAATCCAACTGTCTTGATGTTTTCAGCAATTCTCTACTAGGAAAAGGTGGTTTGTGTTGGGGGAGCTCTGGGTCATGTCAAATACAAGCCCCTTTTGGTGAATAGTTCCAAAGAACTATGGCGAAGATGAGACAGTTCACTAGGATTAGGGCTCAGGAACTCTAGTAGCCCTTTGCTCTTCCAGCTCCATCTCCTGGGTGTAGTGAGTCTGTTGACTTTTCTCAGGATTTCTGGCTGTTATTACAGTTTTAAGATTGCTTCAGGGCTCAGTGGCAAGAGTGTTGGCAGGAAACTTTGGAGCCACAGAAAAACTGTTCTGGCTAAGATTTACTTGACTAAACGCTCTCCAGGTTGCTATAAAGTTTGGTTAATTTCCAGAGTTCAGAAAAATAGTTTCTGGCCATTTTTGCAAGTTTTCATTGTGTCCACAGAGGAAGGAATTGGGGGTGAGAGTAGTCTTTATCTGGCCGTTTCTACTCTTGTCCTCAACAATTTCAATTCTGGTTGAAACAACAGTAGATATGACCTTTCCTGGTTAGTGTATCAGGAAAAATTCCCCCCTCAATCTTCTTTTCTTCCGTGTTCCTTCATTACAGGAGCCTTTTAAGTGTCTCCTGAAAGTGACTTTTTCTCCCACTTCTTATTCTCTCTGTTAGAGGACACAGGGACACAGCCCAGGCAAATGCTCCTTCTGATACCCATTCACCATCAGCTGCAGTTTTGAATCTCTCTCCTAAGCCTCTGCCCCTGGGGTTCTGGCCTGAGCTCCTTGTTGGCCTTCTCCATGCTGAGGCAGGAAGTCCTCACAGACTGTGTCTCCACAGTCCCTCTTGTCCTCAGCTGGTCCCTGCAGGTTGTAAACTTGATTTCATGCCTCTGGTTTCTCATTTATCTTGGTTGCTCAAAGGCAAAGGCTTTGAAGCTGGAGTCCAGAGAGCTTGGGATACAGTGTGTGGGGACAGAGGATCCTGGGAAAGGCTGCAAGGGTGAAGCGCCAAAGCTCAGTCACTGATTAGACCTGCTGGGTTATTATCCCCTTACTAAATCTCCCAGTAAGACTTTTTAATAAAGTGCTTCTTGATAAAAGGAGAAGTTTGAAAATTACCTTGACAAGGAAAGAATAAATAAAATTTTAAAAACTTCCATTGTTGCCAAAGACTGGGCAGATAGAAAGTGCAGTAAAAGCAGAAGACCACCCGTTAGACTACACTGTCCCGTGTGATCAGTTTAAAGCTTCAGGATTCTCTAGAACTCTAAGAGACAAACTTTTTACATGGTTAAGGGACCTAAAACCCAGAGCAGTACTTTCCCAAGATCAGAAAAATGGTACCAGATGTATCTGGGGTATAAGACTGTGTTAGTGAGCAGCGGAGGCCTTTCCTGTTTGACAAAAGCACAGTTCTTGGCCATGGTAGTGCTTAACACAGAAAATAGTCGATTTCTGTAGAACATAACAATGTAACAGAATAGGTTACAAGGGAAGTAGGCTTTATTTTGGCTCTACAGTCTGCCCAAGATTAAGGGGCCTATGCTGGATGGTTTTATGTCAACTTGACACAAGCTAAAGTCATCTGAGAGGAAGGAACCTTAATTAAGAAAATGCCTTCGTGCAAATGGATGAAACTAGGAAAACTCATCCTTAGTAAGGTAGCCCAGACCAAGAAAGACAACCATGGTATGTACTCATTCATACATATGACACAAAGGGTTCATGAGGGACACCCAGATCTTTTTGGGAAGTGGAAATAGAAGAGATTTTGTGAGTAGACTGAGAGTGGGTGGGGATGGGAAACTGAGCAATCAGATTGATGCAGGGCGGGGGCGGGGAGGGGAGAATATGGAAAGAGACTACTGGAAAGTGGGGAGCAATTCAGGGTCAGGCAAAAACCTGGTGCAAGGGAATCTCCTGGAATCTACAAGGATGACCCAAGCTAAGACTCGTAGCAATAGCAAATATGTAGCCTGAAATGGCCATCTCCTGTGAGCAGATAGGTGCCTAACCTAATTGTAATCAGAGAGGCTTCATCCAGCAATTGATGGAAACAGATGCTAAGCATTGGGCAGAGCTTGGGGAATTCTGCAAAAGAAGGGGAGGAAGGATTATAGGAGCCAGAGGGGTCAAAGACACCACAAGAAAACTAACCTGGGTTAATAGGGGCTCACAGAGACTGAACTGACAAGCAGGGAGCCTGTGTGGGACTGACCTAGGCCCTCTTCATATGTTACAGTTTTGTAACTTGGTCCTCTTGTAGGACTCTTAACAGTGGAAACAGGAGTTGTCTCTGACTCTTTTACTGGCTTTTGGGACCCTACTCCTCATACTGGATCACCTTGCCCAGCCTTAAGACATGGGGAGGTGCTTACTCTTACTGCAACTTGATATGCCATGTTTTGTTGATATTCATGGGAGATCAGCCTTTTTCTAAACAGAAACAGAGGTTAGGGGGTAGGAACAGAGAGAGGGTGGGGAGAGGGACTGGGAGGAGAGGAGGGAGGGAAACCATGGCCTGCATATATATATATATATATATATATATATATATGAAGAAAATGTCTTCACAAGAGATCAGCTGGAGGGATTGGGACCCCAACCCAGCCACATAACCTCTGACCTACAATTTTTCCTTCCTACAAGATATGCTGGGGTAAAGGTGGTGTACAAATTATGGGAGTGGCCAGCCAATGACTGGTCTAGCTTGAGACCCATACCATGAGAGGAAGCCCACCCCTGATACTGCCTGGGGGGCCAGGACCCAGAGGCTGGACAACCAAGAGACCTACAATAGAACCACACATGACTGGCAATAAAAAAGTCAGTGTAATGATGCCTAATGATATTCTGCTATACTCATAGATTGGTGCCTAGACAATTGTCATCAGAGAGAGGCTTCATCCAGTAACTGATAGACAGTGATGCTACCTACAGCCAAACATTAGGTGGAGCGCTGGAAGACCTGTGGAAGAGGAGGATAAAGGACTGTAAGATTGAACTGCCAACCAGAGAGCTGGCATGGGACTGACCTATGCCCTTTGCATATATGTTACAGTGTGTAGTTTGGTCTTCTTGTGGGACTCCTAACTATTCAGATGGAATTGCCAGCTCACTTCTTCTTGATCCTGCCATTCCTCCCTCTACAAACCCTACCCTTTCAGAAAAACTGCCAAGAAGTCCAGATCCCACCTAAAAGCACACCACACTTGGGTACAAACCCAGCCTGTGGCAGACATATCACCTCCCTAGGTTATAGTGTATTTAACCCCTCTCCTTTAAACTGGCCATGTGATTTTTCTCCTGTCCCCTTCCCCTGCCTTGATCTCTGGGGATCTCCTTGATCCCAGGAGATGTTTGCCCGAATAAACCCTGTCTTTCACATTTTTTTAATTTGGCTTGATCTGGTTTACCCATCGGTGAAGTCTATTATCTTGATACTGAAAACCTGTCACTAACAGTGGGAGCAGGGGCTGTCTCTGACTTTGTTACCTGCTTTGGTAATCCTTCCCTCCTACTGGATTGCCTTGTCCAGCATTAATAGGGGAGGAGTTGCCTGGCTGGCTGATATACATGGCAGGACTATCCTTTTCTGAAGAGAAAGGAGGAGTGGATGTGAGGATAGTGGAGGTTTGGGGGAGGAACTAGAAGGAGAGGAGGGAGGAAAAGGAAACTGTGATTGGGCTGGAAAAATTAATTAATTAATTAATTAATTAATTAAAAAAGAAAATGCCTTCATATTGGACTGTAGGCAAGCCTATTGGTCATTTCTTAATTATTGATTGATGGGGGAGGGTCCAGGCCAAGGTAGGTGGTGCAATCCCTGGGCTGGCGGTGCAGGAGTCTGTAAAAAAGTGGGATGAGCAAGCCATGGGGAGCAAGCCAGTAAACAGCACCCCTCCATGGCCTCTGCATCAGCTCCTGCCTCCAGGATCCTGCCCTGTGTGAGTTTCTATCCTGACTTCATTCAGTGAAGAACAGTGATGTGGAAACATAAGTCAAATTAAACCCTTCCCTCCCCAACTTGCTTTTGGGCATGGTGTTTCATCACAGCAATAGAAACCAAAACTAAGACAGGACCATATCTGCTGATGGCCTTGAAGGTACCATATATGACCTGGTAAGAAACAGGGAATGTGCATATGTGTGCAGCCTCTCTCCATTCTTATAAAGCCACCAACATTCATTCAGGTTGTCTTAACTCATGGAGTTTATCCATCTCACTTCTTTTTTTAATATTTTATTTAAATTTATTTTTATGTGTATTGATGTGAAGGTGTCAGATCACCTGGAACTGGTGTTTGGAGTTATAGACAGTTGTGAGCTGCCATATGGGTGCTGGGAATTGAACCAGGGTCCTCTGGAAGAGCAGCCAGTGCTTTTAACCACTGAGCCATCTCTCCAACCCCCATCTCACTTCTTAAATCTCCAATTCTGAACCCCATGGTCACAGTGAGCTTCCATCGCTTGATATCTACAATGGAGATGAAACCCCAGCATAGACAAACTGTATTTAAACCATCGTACAGAGAGACAAATAATATTTTCCAAGCTTGTAGTCTTTTGAAAGACATTTTACCACAGGCACACTCAAATATTCTTTACTACTCCCACCCAATGCCTGTTTGTCTTGGCCTGTGAGTTTAGATGCTATTAAATATTCCCTTAAATACTTGAGTCAGTCTCTGCTTGTATCTTAGCTATGGTCTGCATTTGGTTTGGCTTAGTCTACAGATGAGCTCCTCTCCAACCTTCCTAGTCTAAAATTTATCTCTGGTCCAATAAATTGTAGCCAAGGGTGTTTGGTTACCAAGTATTATCATGGCCATCCAGGTCTGTCATTTTTCTGAGTTGTGAAAAAAATGAGAGTGGTAATTAAATAAAAAATATATGATAAAACACATCTACTCAAGCACTTATTCTTTGGAGCCAACTTTGAGATCAGCCCATGTTTGAATCAATAGTATCTGTCTCTGCCTCTCTGTCTCTCTGTCTCTCTCTGAGACAGGATCTTCCTACATAGCCCTGGCTGGCCTGGAATTCACTTGCCTACATCATTTGCGAATTTGAAATATTTTCAAATAGATTTGTTTACTAAAAAAAAACAGGTGTTGCTATCCCATTACTGCTGTCGATAGTTATGTCTGCATGTCTAGTTGTTCTTTTCATAGCAAATGTCATTATTATCATGTTTTTTACTATGGGTATTTTTTCTTATGTAATTTTTGCTTCATGATTATATATCATCTCTTTTATTTTTATTAAAATTTATCCTTCAATCATTGTTCTAAAAGATTTCCTGGCATTAGTGCAAATACCATGAACACCATGAGTGCAAAATTTGTTCACACCCATGGGAGGCCTACCTCTTTCTGAATGGAGACAGAAGAGGAGTATATGGGGAGGAGGTAGATGGGAGGTAGAGGGGAGGGAATGGGAGGAAAGGGAGGGGAAACTGTGGTTAGTATGTAAAATAAATGAAAAAATGTTAATTAAATAAAAACCTGCTGCACTAAAAATATATGAGCTGGTTAACTTGTTTTTCCCATCTTCAAGAATTTCCTTTTATAAGTGAAATTGTTAAGTGCCTTTTATGAAATGTATTGTTTCAATATCACTATGAATGAGTAATGTCAATACAATTAAACTCAAGGCCACAAACATTCTGACCCAAAGAAAGCATCATTTGTTCTTTTGAACACATTTGTTTGAGATGTCTTTAGAAAAGGGAGAATTGAGCATTAGCTCTATAGGCAATCTTGGCTTTATTAGATGCATTTGTTGTGAAATATTTAATTACATTGGCTTAGTAAAAAGCTGAATGGCCAATAGGTAGGCTGGATATCCAGGCACAAAGGACACTGGGGAGAATAAGGGTGAAGATGCCGGGGACACAGAGCAAGCAGCATGGGCTTTACGAAGTAAAGGTAACCAAGCCATGGAAAAGAACATGGATCAAAAGATATGGGTTAATTTAGGTTATAAAAGCTAGTAATAAACAAGCCTAAGTTATAGGTCAAGCATTTATAATTAACAATAAGTCTCCATGTGGTGATTTGGGAGCCAGCTTGTGAGACAGAGAAAGACTTCTTACATGCATTGAAGTTTCTTGATTCTCAGCCTGTAGAAAAAGCAAAGTAGACCTCAGGGTGAAGGACTTTTTTCCTTTTTCATGTTACCTTGGTTTTCTGTTTTTCTTTTCTGTTTCTGTTTGTTTGTTTTGTTTTGTTTTTTGAGACAGGGTTTCTCTGTGTAACAACCATGGCCATTGTGGAACTCACTCTGTAGACAAGCCTGTCTATCCTATCTCACTAGAGACCAAACACAGGTTCTTCTGCATGAAAACAAAAATGTTCTGTTCCTGAGCTACAACCCTTTGTCTTCATTTGGTTGAGTTTTTTTTTTTTAACCACATCTTGCCACATCAGTCTCACTTGGTTCCCAGTTGCCTTCATCAGAATTTTTACTGCTGCTTCCAGATTCTTCCTCTCCTTACTCTTAACTAGAGAGGCGATCCTCCTGTAGATTGTCACTTTACAAGTGTAACAGGTACTTAAATGATGCTTTTGCTAAAGAATCATTGAGTCCTCACTTGGGTCCATAAGCTGGCTAAAGGCATGCTGGCATCTGTCTGCCTTGCTCATTTCCCCTCTCTTCATGTCTGAAGCAGAAAGATAAGTCATTCTCCTTAACTTGCATTCACCATGGATTTCAAGGTAAGCAATGCTGATGATTAGGACTGCCTCCCAGATGAGGGTACTTATCCTTAAAGGTCAGGCAGCAGAAGTGATTATCTTGTAGAAAACTAGCAGGCTTCCTCAGCTGATGAAAGTCATTTTCAATTAAAGTTATTAACAGATTCATAACTTATCAAGACCAATGCAGGACTGGGGCTAAGACAATAATGGGCAGAACCACATCTTTAGCAGGGCTTCTTAATTATGCATATCTCATGTCTTCTTTTAAAGTCAAAAGCTAATTTCATGCCATGAAGATGGATTTAGAGTCTCTGGACCTCTTTATTTGTTCTTCCCAATGTGGCCACATTGTTTGAATCCATCTAGGTTTTGTCACCACTCATTCGCCTTTTTCTTTAACCAGCATACTGGGATGGGTGACCCAGCCTAGCCTGCTGGGACTGCTGAAGCCCAGACTTCTGCCCTAATACTGTCATCAGCAAGTGTTCTCAAGTCAGATGTCACCTTCTTAGTGACATCCCCCTTGACTGCTTACCTCTTGTTTGGAGTATTTATTTCAGTGGCACTGACATTACACATCTCTTTCATATTAGCCAGATCTACCCCTTGAATGAAAAGGTTATCAGGTCATAACAAAGGCCAGTGACTGCTAACAGAGGTCTTACAGAGACCAATTTTTTAGAGAATACATAGTTATTCATATCGTATTTCAGGTTTTTAATTATTATAAATAAGAATAAACTTTTGTAAAGTTAACCATGAGCAGAAGGGGAAATAATTCCTCCCCATGAAAAGCTAAAACACAGATTTGATCAGTGCATGAATGAATGATGTTTCTCCTAGGAGCCATGTCTTTAAACAAAATTTTCAATGCCAGGTATAGAATATCTCCTGATGTGATGTTGGCCAGTGAATCCAAGAGACTCCAAAACAATGCGGTTATTGCCATTGCTCTTGGTCAGCCACCAGAACTAGACCGCACATCCCTATTACTGAAGACACCATCCATTTTTGCTGAGCACACAGATAATACAAACAGAGTATAAGCTGGAAGTCTCCACCTGGCTGGCTAGCAGTCCATGCTCAAATGTGCTATTCAGGCTGCTGGAAGAGAAAAAACATCAATGGTGTGGATTCATTCACCAACTGTGGACTCAATACATAATACTGGCCTATTAGGCAAGATGGTCTCCCTTGCTTGGAGATAACAAACCAGTTTTGACTGGAGTTGAGGCCAACTCCATGGAAATAAATGTATATCTAGTACGTAAACCAGGGGAAAACCTTATCCCTAGATATGTCACAGGCCCTAAGGCTGAACATATTAATAATATTAAGCTAAGTAGGTATGCAGCTAACTGACTTCTAAATATTTGTATCCTATAGACAAACACTGCCATCCACTTTGGCCAGAGGAGCTTCTTTTAGCAGTGGCCAATAGTTAATACAGACTCATAACTAGTCAAAATGCTGACAACAACTGACTATTGTGTTCAGATCTAAATAGGAATCTCTCTCTCTCTCTCTCTCTCTCTCTCTCTCTCTCTCTCTCTCTCTGTATGTATGTATGTATGTATGTATGTATGTATGTATGTGAATGTATATATGTAGCCTCTAATGTCAGTGTAGGTATGGACTTGATAGTGAGCGTCAGAGTATGCAAGAAAAGAGAGTAACGTTCTTCATCCATTTTCCATATCCTTTATATAGGCTGCCAGCAGAAGGTGTGGCCCAGATTAAAGGTGGATTTTCTCACCTCAAAGATCTGGATTATAAATGGATTTTTCCACTTCAATTGATCCAATTAACCAAATATCTTTTGCAGGTGTGTCCAGCTATTTTTGGGTTTTAGTAGTCAAATTGATAACCAAGAATTGCCATCACAAATGTTGTATTTTAGACTAATAAATCACCATTTAATTGGCACTTGGCCTCATAGTTCTGATACATGAACTGCTGGGGAATGTCTTTCTGTATGCTGTGAATATATGTTGTTCCCATTGGTTAGTAAATAAGCTGCCATAGGCCAAAGCAGCTTAGAGGCAGGCAGGAGATCCAAGGAGAGAGACAGGAACAAGAAAGGTGGAGTCTGGAGAGACACCAGCCTGCCCTCAAGGAATAACATTCCAGCAGACTGGTAAAGGCACAGAACACATGACAAA
The DNA here is from genome assembly GCA_902168415.1 of Peromyscus melanophrys. NCBI lineage: Eukaryota > Metazoa > Chordata > Mammalia > Rodentia > Cricetidae > Peromyscus > Peromyscus melanophrys. Next base: position 12,313 of record CABHPR010148058.1, on the reverse strand, counting down.
ACATAGATTAAGAGAAATGGGTTAATATAAGAGCTAGCTAGCAAGAGGCCTGCCATAGGCTATACAGTTTGTAAATATTAAGCTTCTGTGTGTTTACTTGGGTCCAAGTGGCTGTGGGACCACAGGTGAGAGAGATTTACAATATTTCTGTTTCTATACTATTTCAGAGATAGGTAGCATAAATCCAACAGGAAATGAATTATAGTCCCGTTGTTATCCCACAGGAAAGGAAATGCATTTATAATTTCCCCATCGGAAATCAAATTTCTCTTGCAGTTTAAGTTGACAAGATGATGGTATGTCTTTTCTCTCTGTATTTAGGTAATGTTGAAATAATGGAAATGGAGAGTTAAATAAACAGGAACATACTTCCATGTCAATCAAAATAGAGACCAAGATTACTTCTATTGTTAGTTGCATGAATTTCATATTAATTACTCAAACCATTTAATTCATTTTCTTTATTGTAAAATCCAAGAGTAAAGATGCTAGGCTATAATTTTAATATGTAATTTCATTTTAAGAGTTATAGTTTCATAAATTTATGTTTCCTTATTGTCAACTTGAAAGTTATACAAAAAAGAAGTGATACGATGCTTTTATTTATCTAAAAATGTGAACTTAAGCCGGGCGGTGGTGGTGCACGCCTTTAATCCCAGCACTCAGGAGGCAGAGGCAGGCGGATCTCTGTGAGTTCGAGACCAGCCTGGGCTACCAAGTGAGTTCCAGGAAAGGCGCAAAGCTACACAGAGAAATCCTGTCTCAAAAAACCAAAAGGAAAAAAAAATGTGAACTTAAATTTGTTCAGACAAAATCTATTCCTTCAATATAGTTTCTAGACTCAGAAACCTCTCACTTTCAATTGCAGAGGTAGCTTCATATTAATTGTGCTCAGAGACACATTTTGTTACTTTTCCAGTTGGAAATTATATTCTAGATAGCTAATGACCCAGATCCACGTTTCCCTTTGGTAACATAAACTGAACTTAACAACAGAAAAGGCCTATCTAATAACAACATCCCCTTCAGTAGGAAATCTTGCTAAGTGTCTCTATATGTGCTGTGTTTAAGATACTTATAGGAAGCTTTTATCAAAACGGCCACTCCATAGGAGAGTTACAGTATGAAGACAAAACAAGGAACTAGTATCCAATACTGACCGTGGATTGTGCTAAGAAAATCATGAATTCTTTAGCTGAAAATGCTCTTCTTCCTGGGGAGGTGCCAATATTGTCATTGGGTTCTTTCTCTATACTTCCATTGGCTTCCCACTTCTCATAGTCTCCATCAGCAGAGTTCAGAAGAGACACAGAGGGTGGGAACACACTCTCAAGGGATGAGGAAGAACAGTGACCTAAGGAACCATTGTTTCAATCTACATTTGATGCAGGTTTATACTAATTCTCTGTGGAACAGTTTTTCTGAAGAATGTTTTCCTGCCCACGTGTTGATACATCTGTTTAGATTGATTCTCACAGGAAAGGACAATGACATGTCCTTGGAGTTGTTTTTTTTTTTTTTTTATTGTTGTTTTTTTGGTTGTTTGTTTTTTTTTTTTTTTATCAGAAAGTCTCTTCTGGAAAGTATTTTTTTTTTAGGGTTTAGAGAGCCTAGAACCAAGTTTATGTAGTTATAACTTAATGATCTTCAGAGGAAATCAGGATTTTACGTCTCCTCCCAGGGCCAGAAATATGACTCAGGTTACATTTCTTTAACCAGTAGATGGAGTCTCACAGTTTCAGTCCTTGGTTTTACAAGTTGCTGATTATGAGGAAGTGGTCCAGCCCCAATGTCCTCTAATCCCATTAAAATCTGACTATCTATTTAATAACATGGTTTATTGCATGGAACTGGAATGTATATGTGTAGGAGACAAGAGACTCTGATTGGTTAGTTGCTTGCATTACACCTTGGACTTTCATTCAGTGAACACAAAAGAATTGGTTGATAAATCTCATGCTAGATCCTATAGGTGCAATCAAAGTGTAAAAGGTGAAAATTGGTGTCAGGTACATGTCTTTATATAGAGCTACTAGTTTCTTTGGATTATCTATCTATGTATCTATCTATCATCTATCTGTCTGTCTATATCTATCATCTATCTATCTATCTATCTATCTATCTATCTATCTATCTATCTATCAATCATCTATGTATCTATCTCTTTGTCTATATCTATCTAGCTATCATTTGTCTATCTATTGTATGATATTTTGTTTGTGTGCTGACAAATAAAGCTTGCTTGGAGTCAGAGGAGAGAGCTAGCCATTAGTTAACCATAGAGGTCTCAAGGTCTATACAGAGAGGAGACCAGAAATGATAAGGTGGGGTGGAGAGAGGATCTCAGCCCTTCTGGACTAGAGGATAGAAAGAGGAAGGAAGCAACTGTGGCTGCTCTCCTGCTTCTCTGATCTTTCAGGTTTTACCCTAATATCTGACTCCTGGTTTTTATTTATAAGATTAATTAGATTTACGCTTCATCTGGCATCCAACTTTTGGGGCACAAGTTCACAAAAAAGCCACTTGCCTGTGACTTTGTAGCCATGGGCACACACCAGAGCTGCATACAGAAACTTCATCCAGAGGAGTCACCACATCACCAGCTGGCTTTCTCTTTCTTCCCCAAGCCCTCTGAGCAAGTCTGGGATGTTTCTGTTGCAGCCTCTCTACAGCAAACTCAACGGGCACTTGGGCTCCGAATGCTACCACAGTTAGCCCCTCACAACCGACCAGCTCTGCCTTCAGGCAGCTCTGTGCTTTCACTTCAAATGTTCTGCTTTCATGTGTTTCCTCATGCAGACAGGTGACTCATTGGCTGCTTTCCCATATGGGTTTTGGACTTTCCATAGACCCCCTCTTCATGCTGCTGACATGCGATCAGCAGTAGCTGTCTTCAGTCAGGCTGTTCACCTCCTGTGTTCTCTGCTTGGACATGCTATGCATCAGCAGTCAGCCTCACACTTCACCATCAGCAGCAGCAGATTTGGTGAGACAATTGGGAATTTTTAAAGGAGTGAATTAATTAAAAACAGGGAAGAGAGTGTTTTTCACACATTAAAAAATGGGAAACACAATTACAATGGAGGGAGTTGGGTCTCTGTATGATTACTCAATGGATGGTTTGAAAATAAAGCAATTAAATGAGAGGATAATTAACTTAGCTGGGATTTGCATAATGTCAATTGTAATCATTATCAGTTTGGTAATTCTTGTGTTTTTCCAAAATAGTTGGTTGATATCAGTGCCAAATATAAAAAACTGACTGATAAGATACAAACATTAGAAAACTTGCTATTCACAAGATACAGGCCATAGAAAAGGTTACTACTGATAATATGCAGTCTCTACAACTAATTACTAAAGAAAATAATGAATTTTTACTGGTAAGTTACAAGCCTTAGAAAAATGTATCAAAACAGATAATAGTGATATTCAGGCACAGACAGAGAAATTTAAAGAAGAACCAACCTCACCATAACATTATAAAATTAGAGAAGAACAGCCCAAGGTTATCAAACAAGCAACCTTAATTTATTCAGTCACCTTATGGGAACAATTGCCAAATGACAGGTATCCCCAAGGTCATGTAAGAGCTGACTGGATTCCTGTGGAAATGTTCAATCTGGGGAGATTTAAAGAAGCAATAGTCTCATATGGTATGCATACACTTTTTGTGAAAAAGATGTTAAATTCATGGCAACTAGTAACAGAATTGTCCCACAGACTGGAAAGACTTGATTACAGCTATACCAGAACCTGGTCCTCAATTACAGTGGAGGACTGGTGGAAAGGTGAGGCAGGGACCATTGAACAATGAAGTAGGACTAAAGGTATTGAAATCTCCCAAGAATAACTTCTTGGACAGGGCAATTATGCTGATGTACAAAAACAAACTCTATATGATGACCACATCCTCACTCAATACCATTAAGCTGCTTTGAATGCTTGGAACAGAATTGAAGAAGTCAGAAAGAGAACTGAGTCATTTAACAAAGTTATACAGGGCCCAAAAGAACCCTTCACTGATTTTTTTTTTTTTACAAAGATTGACTTCAGCTATAAATAGAATGATACCAAATCCAGAAGCTAGACAAATAATAATTTAATCTTTGGCTTTTGAAAATGTTAATTCACAATGTAAAAGGATAATTAGGCTTTTAAAGGCACGATGAACACCTATAGAGGAATGGATCCAAGATGCAGTCAATATTGAATCTCATAACCATGATGTTGCTTGGAGAAGAGAGGTGATTTCCAGAGGCTTGAAGAAAAATCAAAATATCAGGTGTTTTAATCATGGCAAACAAGTTCACCTAAAAAGGGATTGTAGACAGGGCATTCCTAGGAACAGTGTCTCTTCTAATCCAAACAGAAGGCCCTTGCCTTCTGGAGTATGCAGAAGTTTCAACAAAGGCCAACATTGAACCAATGAATGCATATCAACACGCGAGAGGTAAGGTAACACTTTGCCATTGGGAAATGTCTTGGGGGGGGGCGCCTCTTGCAAGCCCCCATGTTGAATTAGGCTCAGTCATTTTCTGTCACCATAGGGGAAACTCCTCTCCAGACCAATTAAGGACCTAATGTCTATTGTTAAAAATCATACTGCTCTAGATGATAGAACAGCATTAGAAGATAAAACAAAAATTTCAGAAGAAACCATAAAGCAAATATTTTGGCAAACTTCTATAAATGATCAAAGACCAAAGCTAAAAATATGAATAAATGACATTGTAATTGAAGGTTTTGTAGATACAAGGGCAGATGTAACAATAATTGCACCAGAATCTTCACATCCAAATTGGCCTCTTCAGGAAGTAAGTGTTCAGCTTTTGGGGATTGGAACTTTATCTCAGAATAAAAAAAATCATGAAATGGGTCAAATATATAGGGCCAGAAGGACAAAGAGGCAAATTAAAGCCATATGTGGATAATATAGCAATGAATTTAATACAGCAATGGAATACCCAGATTAACTGTCCTCTCATCTCAGAAACAAACTATAAACTAACATTTGTTTCTGGGGAAAATATTAAAAGGTATTATAGTGAACAGCCATCGACCACTCAGGTTGTGTAAAAACAGGGCATGACAGCTGTTAATCTTCTAAGGTACTAACAGTTCAATCTTTAAAATGGTTAACTGACGAACTTGTCTGGGTAGAACAATGGCCTTTGACATCAGAGAAATTACAGGCCTTAGAACAACTAATTGAGCAGCTAAATGTTCAACATATTGACAAATTGATCAGCCCTTGAAATTCTCCTGTATTTGTTATTTTTAAAACAATCTGGAAAATGGAGAATGCTGACAGATCTGTGAGCCATAAATAAAGTAATTCAACTGATGGATTCTTTACCGTGTGGTGGTATTATGTTCCCTGAAATATTGTGCATGCTAATAAACTTATCTGGGGTCAGAGAACAGGACAGCCACAATATTAAACATAGAGGTTAGGCAGTGGTAGCACACACCTTTAATCCTAGCATTCCAGAGGCAGAAATACCTCTGGATCTCTGTGAGTTCAAGGCCACATTGGAAACAGCTAGGCATGGCGACACACACCTTTAATCCTAGAAAGTGAGCCTTTAATCCCATGGAGTGATGGCAGAAAGTAGAAAGATATATAAGGCATGAAGACCAGAAACTAGAAGCTTTTGGCTGGTTAAGCTTCAGGCTTTGGAGCAGTAGTTCAGCTGAGAGCGATTTGGGAGAGGAAGAAGAAGAAGAAGAAGAAGAAGAAGAAGAAGAAGAAGAAGAAGA